>JAWWMW010069000.1:0-14676 GCA_035048345.1 Echeveria elegans | reverse complement strand
CGGCCAAGGCAGAGGGAACAGAGCAGGACTACCCACGGCCAAACGCACCTTAAATTCAAATCTCCATGAAAATCTATGAAGTAAACTACATATAAATTCATGAAGTTCTGAAAAAATCCATTGGGGGCCCAGGCCCCCAACCCCTTAGCTATGGATCCGCCCCTGGTTCCATCTACTGTTGGATCTATAGCGACGTTCCTCACAGAATCCCTTTGTGAGAAATCACAAAATGCACCAAAGACCGATGATTACTTGCGATGAAAAATTTCCTTACTTTTGTTACTTTTCATCTGTTGACACCAGCGTTGTTGCATTTATGATTGTTCTTATTTTAAAGGAAAATCATCGAAAACGATCCGTAAAATCTAACTTTTTCTTTTAAATATCCGTGAAACATCGAATTATACAAAAGAGCCGGTAAAACCCTATAGTTTGCAAAAAAAGATTTGTAATAAAAATTAAAAAATAGAATATAATTACCCATTTTGTTATATTCTTAGTAAAATTTTAAGCTAAATTTTAAAAAAAGTTTACAAAAATAAAGTAAAATTACAATTTATGCACTTAAATATAACTTGATAGATCACATTTTATAATGTTCTCTGAAAATTTTGATTTTTTAAGGTTTTTAACTTTTTATTGATTTAAAAAAAAATTTCTAATAAAACGTAAAAGGTTAACTAAATTGTTAGCAATGGGTGTCTTTTTGCAAACTTTAAGCATTTACGGATTTTTTTTGTAATTTGATATTTAATGGGCATTTAAAGGAAAAAAAATCTGAGTTTTACGTGTCTTTTCGGGTAATATTTCCTTTTTTAATGCGACAAATTTTCAATGAATAATACCCATCAATAAAAACAACCGTCTCCTCTAGTTGAAAATTAAAACATATTTAGCCGGAATACTTTTCAATAAGCATAAAATTATTGGCAATATATTTCATAAATCATCTTGTAAAGGACATACATTTTATTGTTGGAATATCATATCCAAGACATGTATAATGGTTACAAATGTTTTATCGACGGAATGTTTCACAACCAGAGACAGGCAGCCACACATGAAACCACAAGTTTGGTTCTTAAGTTAAATTTGCATCCTCACTGACATCACCTACATAGTTGCTTATAAGAGTATTAGCTTCGTCCATGTCTACTAACGCGTTTGCCCAAGTATATGATTGCAGGATCGTAGGTAAATCGTCGTTGTCCGATGAACTGTCCACCAAAATCGGGCCAGTGTTCGTCAAATGCCATCTGCAAGACTTCTTGCAAAACATCTCATCCCTACTACTCACAAATGAGTGAAATTCATGGACATTGTTTTCCCAATGCACACTACACTTACACTGTGCCGTGCCAAACCCCAACAATGATATCTTACAAAGGAATTTATGATAATGATTGATAGCAAGGGATATTGAAACATCATCGTCTTGTACGTGTTTGTCTTCACAAGTAACTTCTACTGGAGTATTAGACGTAATTTTATTAACGATAGTAATTTCAATAAAAGTTGCACATTTTATGTTCGAAACAAAGAACATCAATGAAAAAGGTACGAGGAAGATGAAACAATGTCTGAGATTCATATTGTCGAGTTCATATAAATGATGCTTCATTTTGCCAATATTTATACTTGATACTTTGTATTGAATTTTCACCATTTTAAATGTGTGAGTTTGACTAAGTATCACGCGTTTTCCTTTCCGAGTCATCAATGTATTAAATTTAATGTACACAATATTCGAGTTCTCATTATCATTTATAGAAGAAAGCTTGACTTCTACAAAATTTCCACAAAATATTGTAGTAGAATATGTGGATATTTTTTTTTTTTTTGTTAATGAGTTTCATTGTATGAGGAATGTCCGATCTTAGGAATACTTTAAAAAAAATATCAATACAGTAGTATAAAAATATAACATCATCCAGTACATATATACAATTTATCATTACAAAATAATACTCATTTCGTCCTCCTTTGTTGTGTACATTTGATAGTTATCACGAAATTTAAGAAATAATGATGGTGTGAGAAAGAAAATAATATAATAGTAAGTGAGTGGAGAATAAAGTATGAAAAAGAGTGTTATGTGAGAGATAAAGTAGGAAAGAGAATTGCTCGAAATGAAAATAGGAAGAACAAAAGGAAACACCAAAAATAGAAATAGAAAGAACAAAAGATGACAGAAGAAATAATAAAAAATCCCAAACACAGCATGAGTCACATGCCTCCTCACATGTTGAGCAAAGCACTTAATGAACACACACAATATAACACTGAATAATGGCGAAGATTTTTTTTTTATAAAAATTATAATTAACAAATTTTATATTTCTGTGAATCTCAATTTAAGGTTTTCAAATTCATGTCTAAATAACGAAACGTATTTGAATTTCAATAACACGGATTTTTTAATGTGTGATGCGAGTTTGCTTAAGACTACAAGATATACCAAGAGGGTATTCGATAGGCTCAGTCGCCATTGGCTTTTGTACATTTGTATGTGAATATAGTACACCCAACTTTCACTACAAAAATGTATCCCGGATCACAAGTGCAAGTACTCTCGAAGACAATCGAGTGATAATTTCAGGCAGGACTGTAGCTGAGATACCTGGCAGTATAGGAAGAAGTTCCCTACAGACACCACAGTTAAAGGTGTCAAAAATACCCTTCGCCCTCTATCCGCCCCAAAAATACTCTAGCTTCACACAAATAGTTACCCATGGCGACAATTATCCGTTTGAGGACAAGCCAGGGTAGAACGATACTTCCACTTGCTGACAGTGTATATGCTTTCCAGACCATGTAACATGAGCTTGTTAAGATGCAAGTAAAGCTCTGTTTATATTAAACATTGAAGTTAATATATTTTAGGCTTCTATATTGCCTCTCATTTTGGAGTTTGCCTCTCTGCCCTGGCAAGCCAAATGGGGAAGGGCAATTCGGAAAATTTTTGATCCGACTCGCAATTAACTCTAATTAATCGCGACAGGACAGATCCTCTGCGCGTCGGGGCATGACAATTTTGCCCGAGCGCATGGCTGGCAAGTCGCAATTTAGCTCCGACCTATTCCATTGCCACCCCTACTCTCACTGTCTTCTGTTTCTGAATCTACTCTGAATTAACAGAGTCTACTTGCCGTCATTTCTATTTAAATCCACCATTTATGGGAATCAAAAAGCCAGGAAGCAATCGCATTGCAACAGTTCTATAAATATTCATACATATACTAACCCTGTCAGGTTTTCACTTCCCATTCCCAGACAACATCCCTACCATTGTTTTGCTTGTTGAGCGTTGCACTGCAAAGCCTGTCTTTACTCCTTAATTTGGTTACTCATTTTTATTTACCAGAGTGTGAAATTTGGGCACCCAAACTCCGTGCGATGAGTGCAGATATTGGGTTCAGAAATCAGAGCATGCTTTGGAAAGGTCATGGTTTTTCATTATTTTCAGTGCTGCAGTAACAACACTAGGCTGATATAATAATGTGGTTTTTCCTTCTTGCATTTTCAGGTGTGTATTCAGTTACAGTAAACGCAGACAGGAATATCGCCGGTAACTCGGCCCTAAAAGAGTATTTTGATAAAAGTGAGTCAAGTTGCAGAATTCTGCGTCAAACCACCAGCTCCCATCCCGCCAGTAACTGTCCGTCCAACAAGAACAACAACTGCAGTCTCCGGGGCCCCCAGGCCGGCTGCTGTCTACAGTGCTGCGCATGTAGTGTGGTTAAGCCAGAGCTCCACTGGGTTATTACTCGCATTACAGGTGTTAGATGAATTACTCTTGTGTGTTTATTTAGTTATTTATATTCGCGTGAACCCACATTTTTAAGATTGCCCTCCTCCAGATTGAACTCTGAATTTACGGTTGACTGTAATTTTCCAGAGGTTGTTTGAATCAATGATGCATGGAAAGAGGTTGTTTATTTAGTTTCAATCAATGATGCATGTAAAGAGGTTGTTTGACTACAAAACATGTTAAAAGAAGCTAGACTGCTTGGTAGTAATGTTGTGATCTATTCTGATAGTCAATCTGTTATTCACCTGAGTAAAAAATCTGTGTATCATGAAAGAACCAAGCATGTGGATATTAAGAATCACTATGTTAGGAACTTGCTGAATGATAATGTTGTGACTTTAGATAAAGTTGATAATGCTGACAACCCATCTGATATGGGAACTAAAGTAGTAGCTAACCATAACTTCAAGCATTGCTTGAAACTACTTTATATTGAGTAAATGCATGTCATGAGCAAGTGACGAGGATTTTGGTTACTTTACTAGACAATTTTATGGAACTGTTATTGGGGTGGTTGATCTGAGATGGTTATTAGAAATTGTTCCTAGGAAGAAGTTATTTTTCAGGTAATATATATTTGGTTACAAGAAGGAAGATTTTGTTTCTTGATAAGGAAGCTTCAGGTGGAGATTGTGGATTGTGAATCTTCAAAGTGCTCAGCCCCGTCAAGATTCAGTAAACTGGTCCAGCTAGCAGTCCAGCTCACTGACAGGTAAGCAGTGACTAGGCAAGGAAAGCATTGCCTGTTTTGGACCACTGATCTAGTTTGGTCCAACGGTAAAGAGATATGATATATAAAGCACCGTAAGAAGCAGAGAGAGACGCGAGAACTTCATTATGTTCATCTCATCCTCTCAAAAGAAAATTCCTAACGACGCAGTTGAAAAGGTCTTCAATCGAAGCCCTTGTGGTTAGAATTGAGGCAAGTCTTAGTGGAGAAAGTGTAGATTTGAACAAAAGCTTCATGTTGAGCCAGAGATGGCCGGAATTAGTGGTGGTTGAAGGATTGGACTTTGAAAATTGAGTGCCAAGGATTTCAGGGAAGTAATTGTTTCAGATTTGTTCTCTTTTTATTACTGTATATACTGGATACTTGTGGCGGAAGTTTTGCCGGAGTTTCTAGTGAATTATCAAGCCTTAGATGCTCAACGTGGAGTATACCCTAAAGGAATATACCACGTGATAAACAAAAGTGTCTACAAATTCCTTTCATTCATTACTTGTTTGTAATAAGTTCTTTAGGATTACCAATAGTGTTGCTAGAACTTTAGATATGAATTGGATTCATTCGTTACTTGTTTGTAATAAGTTCTTTAGGATTGCCAATAGTGTTGCTAGAACTTTAGGACAGGTATGAATTGGATTTGTGTTAGGACTGGTGTTAGAACTTCGGTTCTTGAACTTAGGACAGGGTATACAGAATTACTATAGTTTACTTGTGGGATAGAAATGATTGATCAGAAGATCCTTTCCATTTTCTGACTCGAGTATCGGAACATAAACGGACGGCTCAACAGCTCCCTCTGCAGACAACAAGAAACAAAGTTCCTAAACTCTCTGGAATCCAAATATCTCAAGCAGGTTCAAATCCATAGTGATCCTTTCAGGACTCATATGCGTAATCGTCCCAACTGACGAATGTGGACAGAACCAGAGGACGGCGGCGATGAACAAATGGCAGATGATAGATATATAGGGAAGGGTTCACAATGAATGGAAAGAAGAACTGACAATCATCTGTTTCATTACATAGGGTGACCATACTTTACAATACAGAGGACTCAGGTACTGCCATGGGATCTAAATGACGATATTGATTGTGCTGATAGAGATGCAGTCGGACTGCCGAGATCAAGATCGCCATTTATTTCTTTGGGTTTCCCACTAAGCCTATCTATTGCTTCTTGGCTAACTTCTATAAACCAATCATCTTCTGGGAGCACACTGCAGTCAGAAAGCCAAGAGAGTAATTTATATATTGAATCATGTCAACAAATTAAAATAGCCTCATCACAGTTTTGATAACTCAATTTCAAACTAGAGACTAAAACACTGACACTATTCAGCGACTATACCTGTTCGGGTCAATTCCCGTCGCAGAAAATGCTTCCATGGCTTTGGATATTATGTCATTCACCACTCGATTAAGGTTACGTGAAAGATAACGACCTTGGGAAGCAAAGCACAGGACAAACTTCATATCTAAGTAAAACTGCAAAATGTCCATCACAATATTTCATTTGAATGTCTGTAAACAAGACAGGAAAAAGATGCAAACCTTACAATTGCCTTATCAGTTAACTGAACACATCAATCAGGAATTTGTACCTGCTGCAGACCAAGAGGGCCTAAAGGTCTTGGTCCTTCATAAATGTCATCCCAAAAGCTTTGATCTTCCGATAACCACAATATCACAGTTTCCGTTAATCTCATTAAAAGCAGAGTAGCAAATCGTTCTCTTCCTACGAACATATCTGCTGCCATATTAGCCAATCTGTACAATTTCAGAAAGAGTTCCTGCATAATGATTCGGACTAATCAGCTAAAGTTGCAGGAATCAGAAGCACTAAAACAATAAAAAATGAAGAGAAGACAGTTTAAGTCGGGCCTTCAAGGTACTCAATTATTTTGTATGGAGAAAACAAACATCATCAGTAACATAGCACCATTAGATGCTAATCGCCAGAGCGATAGTGATCCCTCATATGATACAGCATATAGAACTCGAGCTCTAAACGGCTAGTGAAGAACCAATATAACTCATCCTGAACTGAACAGCTTTCCCAACATACGAAACGGAAACAGCTAATCAGCAACATTCCCTATTTGTGTTTTGCGTCACAAAATCAATAACAACACCATGTTTAAACTTCCCGCATTTTTAGGAGTATTTATAGGATACTAACTGTTTGTTCTCATACTTTTTTGTTAGTTCGCAAAGAGCATGAAATATATGATCAATCAATAGACAGCCACAGATGGTACCTGGAATATTGGAGATGGGAACCATATAATTTCATCCATATGTCCATTCATGTTTATATACATATCTGCAGTGAGATTGCTATCTCCTTCCTCTGAGAATATTAGATCCAGGGCATGCTGTCGACAAAAACTATCCTTTAACCTGTCAACTGAGCTGGCAAGTCGCCTTTTCCATTCTCTTTGCTCAGGGTGGCGATTCTGTCTTTCCGTGGGTTTTCCGCGAGGATCATTCTTTTGATTAGCCTGGCTAACTGGGGAAAGTTTCATAGCGGCTCGAGGGAGCAGTTCATCTGCTAGCAGAGATGCATTTGCCAATAGCGCCAGCTGCTGTCCTTCAGTCTCAGCCATTCGAATTATTTTGTTTGCAGATCCCTCAAAATTACCTTCTTCTTCCATGGAAGCTGGTAATGCTTTTATAAGCATGTTCATATAAGAATCAAAAACCTGAAACAAGCCATCCAGGGTCTGCCCGCCTAACTGCATGCTTAGAAGAGGTCCAACATCCTCAAAGAAGTCCTGAAGAAATGATGAACAAGTCTATCAGTGAAGTGAACACGGATTGGTTACAAAGATTCACATCTCATTCAATATGTTTTCTTATAACATATAGATTTTCAAATTATTATCCAAGGAAACGCTAAACTGGACAATGAAACACAGGCCTCGTGGTTATCTTTCACAAGATCAATGATGTAGGAATCACCTGGACCATCGCATTGAACCTGTGGGCGCTAGTTGATAGTTTATGCTGATATGCCAAACCAAGAGATGCAGCTGACACCCTGCCTGATTGACGTGTATTGTTCGGAGGCATGAGTACCCAATCATCAGCAGCGGCTAAAGCAGCTGTGCTCTCCTCGATACGTTTCAGATTCGCTTCTAGGGCTTGTTCTACACTGGGTCTGAAAAGTTTCATGAGAACAGGACATAGAGCCAAACCACGAGCTTCTAACAACGAGCAATGCCCAAGAGCAATTTGAACACATTCCGCAGCAGCTCTCAATCCCCCAGCTGCTGCAGATGAGGCTAATGCATGCCTCTTCACAATCAAAGCAAAAGATTCTGTTTGCTTTGTTGCCCACATTACAAGCTCGGATCTGTAGGCTGGTTCCTGACCAAATATAACCATGGAGTCGTTAGCTGCCTGTGCAATAGCAGAAAAAACCAACTGAGAAAGCGCAGCAGTGTATGCTCCACCATATGATGTGCTTGATGGACGGAGACTTTGCATGTTATACTGATATCTTTGATAGTGTGCGTTGAGTAACAAACTATGGCCACGGGATCCATCGCCGAGCTTCTTCAGAGCTAATATAGCGGCACGAAGTTCTTTTCCCCGGGTAGATGGTTGGCAGGCTGCTTCAGCAAGCTGGTCAGCTAACTTTTGTCTGCGTTCTGTAATAATATTATGTAATGATGCCAGTACGTTCGCGTTGAGTGATTTGTTTTCTTTTGCTTCTATAGCAATGCGCTCTCCTTCATCGAGAGCTGAAAGAGCTTCATCCACCCTTCTCTCAGCTAACAAAACATCGAGTAAGTCGGGAAACTCAACAAACCATTTGTCTAACTCAGATTGCTCTCTGGAACCAACCTGACCATTCTCGTCAGAACCAGATATGCTTAAAGACTCAATATTAACGCCTTCTGCCAGACTGTGAACTAGAGCAGCTTGAGTTGATAGAAGATTTCGTATGGATGAAAGCTCTACTTCCAGTTCCGATATCTCCTTCGATGTACTGAATTGAAAGCCAGTTTTAAGTGTTTATCTAATCAGCGGAATCTTCTATAGTAAGTGCCCTTTTAGATATCATACTAAAAGGATTGCCTAACTAAGTTTCAGAAAGCATAAATGTATTATCATCAGTGTGATCTATCACAGTCTGCGGAGATAAACTACATTGGGAAAAAGTCATTAGCTCACACGGGTCTATCATTTCCGGTGTACTCTAAAAATATGTCTTTTACTATTTTCAACCTAACAACCTTTTTGACGTTTACTGTAGCCTGGTCAGCGCAGAATTATCAATTAAAACAAATTGTTATGTGGGAAATAAGTCCCTGACTTCAACAAGAAGATGGTTCACTTTACTAATTAAAAAATGAGTAGTTCCTTCCAGTACATAAAAAAGGAGCTAACCGTATGAATGCTGCGTAGTTAGCATATACACTTTTTCTCATTTCCTCGGCAGAAGCTTTCTTCAAATCCTGGAGGTACGAGCATAACTGTCTTATTTCCTGAAATGGAAAGAAATCACAAATATGAGCACCACATTTAACAATGTCCTCTCATTTAACAATAGACATTTAATGAAAAATGTGATAACTACTATAATGTCATAACAACAATCCGCTGCCCACAACCAAACTCTTGGTTTCCTGTTGGAACGTTGTGATCCTGGAGACGCTCACAGTACTTGCAAGTTGCAACATACCTCCATATCAACCCATTTTAGAGAGCAATATCGTGTGTGGTGTTTCATTCACTAGAGGACCCAGTTATACCCTGAGACTGGATATCTAATTTTAGTAAAGAAAGTCCTACTATTGACAACATCATACCAATCTATCCAAGCCCCATTAATCCATTGACTACTCATCAACATCCTATGGTCAGAATCCATCAAATTAAATAAAAATTCAACGGATCACGATCTGCCGAATACCTTCTCATTCAGGGAACACTTAGTCTGCACGTACCCCTCGGCATCAAACTTATCAGACTTAAACGCGTTAAGCCCTTCCTCAACTTTCACGTCATTCTCCTTCACCGGCGTCCCTCTCACCCTCGTCGATGCCGACGATTTCATGGTAGCCATCAATCAATCAATTAACTCCACCTCTTCAACAAACGAAGATGCTACTCCCAAATCCAAAAATTAACAACCGTTTTCTCAACCACGTCTCTCTTAAACTTGGCTTGGATCTGACTTCTGCCCCGCAAGGCGTCAGTCAACTAAACCACTGCAGTCAGCGGGATGAGCGACGTCGTTTTAAGGTGAGGGGAAATTGGATTGATCGGACGATGACGATCGACGACGCGGAAATGGCTGCGAGCGATCTCTTCGTAGTCGTCTTCAAGCGATTTCTTCTCTCTATGTTCATCACGTGTTTGGTTGATGCGTTGTAAAGCGTGATTGTGGACGAAACGGCAGATCGTTGGGCCGTTTTGGTTTATCCTTCTTTTTTTATTGTTATTATTATTGAGAAAGGATCTGGTAATGTGTTAAATTTTTTGGATCATTGATGCATTTTGAACCAACGGTTTGGATTAGAGGATCAAAATAGATATTACAAATTGAGAGCATTGAATTAAAAACAAAAGTGTGAGTGTTTTATATTAACCGTTGGATGACTCAAAGTTAAGCTATATGATTCATTCACACTTTTTTTATATTCAAAACTAACTTTTTTTAAACTATCATAAATCATTAAAAAAGACCACATATTGTTATTTCATCTTTTCAAAACTCTCTCAAACTTTCTCTGTTTCAGCCGCACATATCAAGTACTCTTCTTTGGGATGGAGGAAGAGCATTCTCTTCACGGAGGGTGGTCTTTCCTCCCTCTACCTCTAGGAGTTTCATAGTTTCTCATGATTTGTGTTTGTTTTTTTAGTATTTCACATGTAATTCTCTTTAAGTTCCGTCTTATGAGACACTTTGCATTTGTTTGTTTATTTTGTTTGTTCGCTTCTGAAAGCCGTCACGAACCGCCGCCAATGGCTATTGTCCAGTTTGAAGACGCCAGGATAAGTTACATCGACCGGGGTCGTGGCCAATCCACCTAGCATAGCCTTCTGACGCCCTGCCGCATAAGTCATATCCTCCGAAGATGACTAACGATCAGATTTGAAGACGAGTGGAGCTTTGTAATGGAACTCGTGATGTTGAGCTCGACGATAAATCAAGCAGCGATGTCACGGTGACAACGACGGGGTTGGTTAGATTTTATTTTTCGTAAGAAAAAACGGAAATAGTTTCATGTAAACTACCTCCTGAGGGATTCCCGCGTGTTTATACATACGACATAACTCGGTGAAATTACTAAGATGATTGTAAGGATTGTTATATCCATCAAAGGTCTCGTCTTTGATCATTTGGATCAATCCTCCTCTTAATTCAAAATCGTATCCATCGGGTATGTTGATGAATCGTATTTTCCAATGATCGGGGTTATGTATTCTCCAACAGGTCTTTTGGCGTTGATCACTTCTTGGGGTCCTAGCACCAGATATCCTGCTCAATTGCCCATTTGATAGGTATTGGCTTGAACGTTAAATCTAATGGGTTAGGTATGCGTTGTGGTTCGAGGTTTACATGGTACGTGAGTAGCAGGTGGGAGTGATATATTCGCGTGTGGTGTAGAGTTTCATGGCATGAAGTTCCTTGAGGAACTCGAATTAGCTGATGTCTCTTTCGTGGGTTGTGTTTTACTCTTCACTTTTGACCTTGTGTGCATCTAAATATCCGCAAAAGATATTTTTAGCCAACAAAGCTAAAAGACTTGTTATGTAGAAGGAAAAACACCAGCAAACAAATGATTTCAAGCGTGTTGAAATCGCGAACTACTAGTGAACTAATAATAGAAAACCTAAATTAGAAACCGTTCCCCGACAATGGCGTCATTTTGACGTGAGGCGTAATGGTGAGTAAACGCGATGTCAAAAGAAATTCATAACTTAACCAGGGTGACCTGGATGTCGTACCCAAGAGAACGGTGGAATTTAGTTATGCAAGTTATTATTGATTCACTGAAATAGTTAAGATTTTTAAGTTTTCAAAGTATATTTGTTTTCGAAAAACGTTGTTGTTAAAACTATTAATCAATAAGCAATGACAGGAATAAGATTTCACCACTAACACTCATGGATATATATCAAACATGTCATGAAAATAGGATATAATTCATTCATATTGATGTTTATGTAAAACTAGCAAAGTAATGACATTCTAGTTATCATTCTCGATTGTCGAACTATCGTGTTAAAACATGTAAAAACAATACTATTCTCACCCTCTCGGTCTATTGAATAATTATCGTAGAACTAAACTAGACTAGCTCGGTATAACTCTCACCATCCCTGGCTCCATTGAAATTATATGAAACTGGTTTTCGTTTAATCTGCTTAAAGCTACGTTACTAATTCTCAATCTAGTATCCTCGCTGCTCCCGCTTTGCTTTAATACTCGATATTATAGTTTTTTAATCCCTAAATTGATCTACGTTCATCTCCCAATCCATCCCTAGAGAATACTATGCATACAATTCCTATTAAGCATTTCGTCAAACACCTAATATGCATTATACTAGTATGGATTAAAACACATAGTATCAAATATGAATTTTCTCTTTAAAATACGAAATTGACATGTTTGAACATCTACAAGTGTTAGAGATTCATCAAATCTCCGTCATCTAATCACTACTCACTCATATTGAGTGAGAAAACTAACATGGTTTTATATGAAATTGTACTGAAATAAAATAAAGAAAGGGTTTAGAAACACTTAGTGTGATAAGCTGATGACGAAGACCACAAGTCCCCCTCTTCAAATCTGTCTGAGCTCCTCTCCTTTTGGCTGCATTTTCTGAGTATTTCTTGATGTGGACTCCTCTCTTTTTCTCTTCCAAAATGTTGTTTATATACTAGGATTGATGAGGCATGCCAAAGATCTCATTTTTCCTCTTCATTTTCGTGTAGAAAAATCATGAAAAAGTTGAAGAGTCATGGTCTGTGGGCTTGCTCGATCGAGCTGGACGGTTGCTCGGGCAAGCATGTTTTTATGGAAACTCGCTTGACCTTGCTCGATCAATCTTGCTTGCTAGTTGCTACTCGGCCGAGTTGCTGAACAGGGGAGTGTTGCTCAGTCGAGTTGACCTGTTGCTCGGTCGAGTAACAACACTTGGCCAATTTCGTGCTTTTTTCTGCTTGGTAAACTTAGCCAAAATTTTGCATTTTTGCTTGAATTGACGCCTTTTCGCTATATTGCGTTTCAAGCTTCTCTAAGTCATGGGATTCGTATTTTAACCCTGAAACATCAACAAGAGTATCAAAAACGACATATACTATTAAATCACTGAGAATATGAGTGAAAGTATATGCGAATAATTGAAATATTTTACAGTAATTTACACTTATCAGAAGCATACTATTCATATAAAATTAGCTAGACATTTCGTCAAACACATAGTATAGAACATAAGCCGGATCACATAGAGAAGATTCCTTTTGAAACCTCGAACTCTAGGTTATAATTATATGTCACATGATATTTGCATTAAATGCACAATCATAAATACACTCAATGCAAAAGTGTGATTGTACATTTAGTGCAAATACGAGACTCAAAGGAACGTTACTCGGATAACATATATCTCAGTCAAAACTTCATTCAGTAGACTTAAAACATGTTCATATACATATCCTAGCGTAACCGATCTATTAGGGATTCCAATCACACCAGAACTACTGACTCATTGTGAGTTTTACAATAAACATTAATAAGAAACAAATGCTAGCAAAATGGGTTTGGGCGAGTAGATGAGTCTTGATGATGACCTCCTAACCTCCTCCTTCAAATCCAAACTCTTTTTAATGGAATAGTGCTCCTTGTAGATTTGAATGTGTGAGAAAACCCTAGGCAATATTGAAACTCCCCTTCTCTTCGCTTCTTTTTCCTTTTATACTATAAGAAGGTCTTTTTTTGGTCAAATGATCAACTTGGCAATCGGGAGGAAAAGAAGCTCTCTATAGCGACAAAATTGTTCATCTCGTGGATTTAGGCATGGAAGAGCAAGTTTTGCTTCCTTTCTTACTCGGTCGAGCAACTTTCTCGCTATCCCCAACAACTCTTGTCCTTAATCATTTTTCTAGATGAGTGATCCATGTTTTCCACTCTTTTTGCTCTATTATACTCATTGATCCAACTCCTTCAAATCCTTCTAACACGAGAGATTTAATTTTGAAAATAAACGTGAAAAGCGTCAAAAGACATAATCAAAGCACGGAACAAACAATATTAAGGTGGGCAAATGCGTAGGAAATCTAATCGTATTAGCCGGTCATCATCCACCCGGCGAGTTTCTTCGTCTACTATCAAATTTCTTACTTCATCCAGTGTCAGCTCCGTCTTCCCTGTCAAAGCTCTCATTGCAGTAGCAATCTCATTCCAACTTTCCGTCAACGATGACAACATAATCAAAACATGTATCTCATTTTCATAGTCAACATCAACTGCTCAACTGAGTAATTATCCTATTAAATTCACTCAGATGTTTTACTACCCTTGTATCCTCTGTCATCTTCAAATTGAACATACACCGAATCAGATGAACCTTGTATACTGCAGACGGCTTCTCATACATTCTCGATAGCGTCTTTTTGACTTCACCGTGTGATGTGCAACCTCCCTTGATAAGAACATACAAATCACACTCATCGCCTTCATTTACATCAAGCTCCCTCATCCTTTGTGTCTTTCGATTTTTCTCCTATCGTCGGTCCGTATGGGTACTCCTCAATTTGCATCTTCCAAAATCTAATATTTGTCCCATTAAATTATTCCACAGGATGCTTACCGTCCATAATCACCCACAGAATCAAGTTCTAGATATCAAATATGAAGAAACACCAAATAAAATAGGAGAAACAGGTTAGCGAAACGACAAGAATATTTATTGACCCGTTTCCACAAAAACGGTGACTAATCTAGGGGCACCACCAAATTAAGAGATTCCGCTATGAAGTTCCACACACAACTTACAAGTACACACAAGACCTACGAGCTTCCGACCAAGCTCTCGTCTACTCTAACAACTTTTCTGATTTTCTCTGGAATTCGAACCCTAATCATCAATTGCTACTGGTTCTAGTTCTTTTT
>JAWWMW010068958.1:0-24629 GCA_035048345.1 Echeveria elegans | reverse complement strand
AAAAAATATAAGCAAAAATTGTATAAAATAAAATGTAAAAATTTTAAAAAATAAATATTAAAATAAAAAATTATGCAGAAAACATTTAGCATTTAGGGAGAATCGAATGAAAATACGGAAAAAATTTGGAACGACGGGACCGAAGCTAGTTATATCATAATACACTAACAATATTTTTTATTTTTTATTTTTTATTTTCAGTGTAACAAGCTAAAGATCTGTGTCCTCTGCATCTCAAGAGGGACAAGCGAGCTATATTAGTTTTATCGGACGAACAATTCAGTTATGTCGATATGTGAATCCGACGGAGGACATTACTTAAAATGTAAAAGTTAGCTGTGAAATCCAAGTGGCAGTAGTCATACTCCAACCAAAGACGGGATTTTTTTTTTTCAAATTAGAATAAAATGGTCATTAACATTTAACATCAACAACACTAACAGTAAGCTCTGTTGTTTTGAGTAAAAGAATCAACTGATAAATGTAATGGGAAGTACCATGCTTTCTTCATGACTGGATAGGGAAATCCGAGTCTTGCCCTGGATTTTGGCAATACAACACTACATTAGCAGGAGCTTGAGCTTTCAGCAACATTTCCTCATACTCACTTTCAGGTTTTGATAAGGAAACAATAGCTCCTCCAGCTCCGATAGAAGCCACTCCATTGTGTACTACAATGCTTCTTATTACAATGTTTAGATCAAAGGTTTGGTTGTATGAGAAGAAGCCTATGCAGCCTGAGTAAATACCCCTGGCAGAGCCCTCGAGAGAGTCGAGAATTTCCATTGATCTCAATTTAGGCGCACCTGTCATTGACCCCCCTGGGAATGAAGCCCTTACACAGTCGACTGGGCTGACGTCAGATCGTTTTTTACCACGAATTGTGCTCACCATAGTATGAACAGTTGCATATGACTCCACATCCATAAGTTTGGGCACATGGACAGAACCAGGCTCACATACTCGACCAAGGTCATTCCTCAACAGGTCAACAATCATCAAGTTCTCTGCTTGATCTTTTTCACTATTGTAATGAAGAAGATTACACACCGTTAACCATATATAACTAATCGATTATTGCTGTTTAAGAAAAGAAAAAGCAGAAAGGCTAATTCAGTTCCTTAAAGCACTTCTCCAAGGTACAAATTTGAAGTGTATGAATTACCTGTGTTGCAGCTGCATCTTCAATTGTTCGTCTTCTGCAGGAGTTCCACCACGAGCCACAGTTCCCTTGATAGGCTTTGCTTCCAGTTCACCGTATCTATCCAGACGCAGAAATCTTTCAGGGGAGGAACAGCAAACACAAAGATATTCCTTGGAGAAATTTAGCCAAGCTGCATATGGTGATGGGTTTGTCTCCCTAAGATTAAGGTACAGTCTAAGCAAGTCTATCTTTCCTATGTTTTTCTTCATCTGAGTTGTATAACACAGCTCGTAACTTTCACCGTCAGTTATGTATTTCATACACAGGTCAACGTCTTTTGTGTATTGATCTTTGGATTTTTCAGCAATATATCTAGCTTCTATAGGAGAAAGTGTTGTTAGCTTGCGGAACTGCTTTCTGATTTCCTTGTCAGCAGCAATCTCTTTCAAAGAAATAAGTTTCTGCTCTACATTATCCAGCCATGTTGTGTCATTTGAAGATGTTTCATCTATAGATAAGATATAAACATCGTCAACATCATGGTCTACCACAACAAGCTTGTCAGCAAAGAAAAAGCAAGCATCAGGAGTTTCCGACATGTGACTATTGGATGCCATGCCACATTCCAGTTTGAGGTTATACCTACAGTATGAAAAAAATCACACTGAAATTTTAATAGATGAATAAAATGACACATGAACTCACGTTTTCTGCTAGTGAGGAAACATGGATATTCCAAATAACATTAATTGTAGAAACAGAGGAAAAACAATTCCACTTATCTTGACAGAAAAACTTTAAAAAAAATATCTGCTAGAGCGCCACATGATTTTCTAAAGAAACATTATTCAAGAGTACTCAACGATATATATGATATTTTGATAATTCAAACCAAGTAGGAGCATACCCAATGTAACCAATGTATCCTCCATGGAAGTCGAATGGGAGCCCTTCATAATCTTTTTCATCATAACAAAGTGATAATAATTCCTGAAATCATAAGTACTTTCACAGACATGCTATATGGCGATATCCTTTACAGATATAAGTATCAAGCCCACGAATACATATGCACCATCATTAAAGCATGTTAGGATGGAGCAAAAAAAACAAATTAGTGCTTCTCGGCAAAAAAATGCCATGTAAGTTGCATATCTCTGTTTATATAATTACATTTTATATTAGCCAAAAGCAATGAAGTTCATAATTAAACACTTTATAGTTTTTACACATTATTCTTCATATTGGATATATATAACTACAATAATAATCATAAATTAAGAATGATGGTAATCTTTTTTGTAAAATAATGTAAATGTAAGATGATATTTTTGAATAACGTATGATGTGCTGGTGTGTTTTCTGATCAGAGAACTCATGAACAATAATTCGCCGGGGGTAAGAGAAGGTCCAACCTATCGGCAACTAGTGTATATGCCCTGAAGTCTGAACAACAAAGCCTCAGTACTTTTTTGGGGGTTTGTAGCATTAGCCGGAGCAGCTCAATGAGATGTGATTGTGTTTCAGAACAAATATTAAGGGGAAGGAGTCAACAGCATTAGTATCACGATATAGTTAAACCTACATTAAATAATAAGTCAAGGAAGGCATACCTCATTTAGAAAATCAAAGAAACCATCTTGCAAATATATGATGCTAGTGGAACCCAGAGCATCCTCAAACAATAAATGACCTCCACTCTTTGTACTGCCATAAGAGATTTAAAAGCGACTACTTACATAAGTTATATCAATCGTATATGAACAATAACTAGTTGCATATCGAAAACAAAGAGTCATAATGCAAAGTAGCGAACCTGCTATCTGCCAACCTGTAACTTAGTTGCCTCCACAGAGATCCCCCTCGACCACCCATAAAAGAGAAGCGTGCCCTTTTCTGAACAAAAACAACATGATCTAAGCATCTCCTTACCGACTAGAATCAACAAGATAAAACTTAAGCCAGTCGAAGAAAATATTTACAAGCTTAAAATTAAAAACAACACATACTGCAACTTACATCCTTTTTGAATAAATATATATTGCTTTTGAGAAATGAAAAACTGAATGTATGCTAGAAACTGATGGTTATATCTACAGCCTAAAGAAGCCCTTTTTATTGATTGTACACACTTCACTTAATGATCATCAATTACATGTTTTAACATAAGAGAGACTGCAAATCCTTGGAAGTATGAACTACCTTTTCAACAGAAGAGCTATCGAGCCAAAAAGTGTTCTTAGCCATGTCTTTTCCAAAAAGTTGACAAAATATATTTTTTGCACCCCCAACTTTACTAGCTAAAGAGTCAAATTTTCTCCACTGCAGCTTTAACAATTTAGTATTTCTAAGATGTGTCAATCCCAGATTGTTAGCAATTGGAAAATTAGTCTGATCATCTCTATTAGTTGGATCAATTCTTCTCAGAGCTTCTCTATGGAGCGAATTTACATGGAATACCTGCGCTGCACATAAAAAAGTGTCAAGCATATGCGCATATCAAGATGGATGTCAACAATGATCGATTACACTACTTTACCGCTATGGTAATTCATATCCCAAATGGGATACTGCAAGCTTTGTCTACCCCAGTACTCCAAAGTGATATCTCTGAAATTCTTGATTAATTGTCTGCCATGATGGGTTGCGATACTTTCAGGGTGAAACTGGATCAATATAAGACACCGTGAAAACCACAAAATACAAACAACCATGACCAAGAAAGTGATGCTCTAAATATAAAACACCTGAAGACCATAATGAGGTCTAGTGGAGTGCATAATTCCCATAATGATCTTATTCTGCTCGTGTACAATGACTGATGACCCAGCGTTTGCTGCTGTGTATCCGTTTGAAGAGCCGTTTACACGAAGATGCCTACTTTTAGTGCTTGACTCAACACTAGGAATGACTACTGAAGTAGGTGATTCAACAATAGGATGTGTTACAGAGCTTGAGGCCCATGCTATAGGTATAATATCCTGGGGAAGTGATCCAGCATCTATAACAAGAGAATGATATCGAACTACCTGAAAGGAGCCATAATTAACATATTATACCAATCGGCTATATATTTTTCTGATACAATCTAATATTAACATTGTGTCAACTTTTTGCTCAACATTGAGAAAAACCATTCACAACAGAGAAATCAAAATGAAACGGCAAGAAATTTTTGCTTTAATTTTAACTTAAGTTGGGGTAACATACTCTTTCTGCGTTCCGAATCAAAGTAGAAAAGTTACATTTTCTTAGTTTGAATAAACATGAAAGATCAACTATAATATATAAGAAGAACCTACAGCCTATACTGGCAGGTCTAGACAAATAATAAAAAACCCACAATGAAGCCACTTTCATGACCAAAAAGAAACTATCCAATACTACAAACTGCATGAAAATCACCTTTTAGCAATTTCAAGCAACCAGCGCCAGTAGCCAAGTGAAATCAAGAACAAAAGACTCACATATGCACCAGAATATGATCAAACCTTAACATTCATATAATGCTGACCGATTGATTACACTTTGGTACAAGAAAAGCATACCTTAAAGGTAGAGTTGCTGCGTGAAGGAACATCTTTGAATAGTGGACACCCAGAGTGCTCAACCTCACTGCAAGGAATGTTCTAGGGATGTTTTAAAATGTTCTGTTTATGAAAAGAAATATATCTTTATTGGCCTACCTCAAGCGTCCATGGACAGGTTCAGGTGCATGTACAATGCGGCCACCATGAACATAACCCAGCGCCTATCATAATGAAAGAAATCTCTTAAGGAATAAAAGATCTGTTATGTGGTATCCTTTGACTTACTAGACTTTTCTTATGAAAAATAGTGGATCACTGACAGAACTTTCTTCCGCATTAGAAAACTACCTATCTTAGAAGATGGAGTAGAATTCTTAAACAAAAAAGAGGAATATCTGACATTTTCTCCCGAGAGTCCAACCAGTTAAATCTCATTGAATCAATAAAAATTATATTTAAGCCCTGAGATTTCAAAGCCAGTAAGTGTATAGGTAGAATACCTGATGGCCTAAGCAAACTCCTAAAATTGGGATGTCCTTGCACTCAAGTAGCAGCTTAATACATATTCCTGCACCAATCAAAAGCATCATGAAACTTGGCGACTGTAATGTAAGCTAAGCCAGTGCACTTTTTCACATCTAGAAAGATCACTGTTCAATATCTCATTCATCATACATATGGTCAGGATATGAATAATATAATATTTTTTGAAAAGCAAGTATATTAAATATGGTAAGTGAAGCGAGGCATTTCAGGCGTCCTTCTCTGATGGGCCATGAGGAACCACGTATATAAATATACATAATATTAAGCTATACCACATGAGTAACAGTTAAATTTTTGAACCTATATCTGCAGGGCAAGAAGGTGAGCCAGGTCCAGGTGAAATGACAATGTTGTCAAAGGCTTTTTCTTCATAAATCCTATACAATAGATCATCCAATGACCATTCATCATTGCGAATAACCACGGGCGGCACTGATGCATAAACATAAAGGAATTAGTACAAAGAGGTACATAAAAACTATAAATACCAATTGTGCAGTTAATAACAACCTATAACGCCAAATGTTTATACTATTCAGAGCTTGAATTTCACTATAAATATATGAAGAAGTAATAATAAATAGACACACCTTAAATTTCTAAGCATGTATAATAGTTCTGTAACGGATGTGAACTGCCCATAGAGTATATGCAAATCTATTAATAATGTAAAGAGTAATGAATCATTGCCAGCTCTAATTCCATAATCTAAAAGTCTGCATACCATATATTTGATTTAGATCTTAATGACTAGTACGAGAAGCCGAAACAGTGTGCTCCATCAATAAAAAACATTGATAGAAAATGGGAGAAAGTAGCTTACACTTATTGACAACAGACAACTCTTGGTATATATTATAAGTATAACTGTCATAGTTGTCGATTAGCAACGTCCTCACCAACCCTAAGTTTTGAACTACATCCTTCGACTTCTTGTACCTTACATATGCACTTTCCACCTGGTCAGGAATGAAACTACAAGAAACCAATACTTTACTGGAAAATCCACTACATGCACGCATACTCCCTTTAGTATATTTATAACTCCTTTGGAAATCTCGAAGCACAGGTCTCAATCCATTAAAACAGTATAGAGTGGTGTGTGATGAAGATGGGCATAAATTCACATTCATTTTCCTCAAATTGTACAATGGCAAAATATCCTTACACTGTCTTTCTGCAAAAAACAATATGTATCAGTAAAGTAGTTTATCGATTACAACGACAACATAAAAAAAAAAACAAATGATAAATGCGACGGATCGGAAGAAGGCTAGTAACAATAAAAGCATTTTAAAAAGAATGTCACGGCAAGGATTAGTAAGCAAAGCATCATGCTTTGGATTTGACTTTCCAGAATTAGAAAACAACCTCGACGAGCTGGGAGTTCTTTCCGGTTGGTGGTGGGTCGTCTAGATTTGCTCAACTCCGGATCGGTACTTAAAGCCGTACAATATGAGGTCGACGTTTCACATCCGAATGGATTTTCGATTAGAGAGTTTTGTGTCAATTATGTTTCGTGAGGGTAGAATTGTCATATAAATATAGCTGAGGGACTAAATATAGCTGGTAGAATTGTCATATAAATATAGCTGGGAGTTATTCACTCCTTTGGTGGAAATAATCTCAACTTTAAATTATTTTTAAATAATTTCAATTTTGATGATTTTTTACTCATAGCATATTCTTCTTAAATATAATCAATTATTTGTTTAAAACAATTAATAAAAAATTAATAAAAAACTCAAAACTTCATAAAACAATTATTAAAAAGTCATCCATTTATTCTTGCTTTAAATAAAAAGATAATACCTTGCAAATAAATATATTATAATTTAATTTAATATTTTCAAACTTCATCAAAATGTTGCATATAATTATATAAAAAATTTCATAAAATGTATGATTATTTGGTTTTGATTAGTTTATTCAAAAAAACTGAATTTTTTTGACTCATTTTTATATTATTTTTTCTACCTTTGTAAACTATATAGTAGGAGAAATTTGATTTTTTTTTTTGAAAAAATCATAAAAGAACTAAGAAAGTCAAAAACAAATCATGTATTACGTAGTCACTACTTTTTTGTATTTTAAATAAAAAAAATTAAAATTTGGTAAATTTAAAAAATATTAAAACTAATTTAAAAGAAAAATATTTTAAAATTATTATTGTTTTTATAAAATTAAAACTAAATGGATGACTTTTTAACAATTGTTTTCTGAAGTTTTGAACGTTTTTGAGTTTTTATTTTTATTTTTATTTTTATGAGTTATTTTGAATAAATAGCCGGTTACATTAGCAAAAAACTATCAAAGTTGGAATTATTTAAAAATAATGCAAAGTTAGGATTATTCTCCGCAAATGAGTTAAAGTTGGAATTATCCCAACAAATTACCCTACTTACTATCAACTCGAACTTAACTCAACTCGATTTTAAATTCTAAAATCCAATAGTAAAGAACAAAGTAACTCTATATTATAGTGGCGGGAGCGCGAGTTGCTTTTTTTTCATTAATGATATTCATTCTGCTACAAAAAATCAACCATCATGTTCCTTTCCAGCCATTTTACCAAAATCTTACCGTCTTATGTTTCATAAAGAAATTAAAAGTTTTCTTTACTAATTTTCATGAGCTTTCAGCTGGCAAGATTCTTCGCCAAATTTTCAACTTGTGAAGGAAAAGGGTGACCAGTATTTCAATTCAAAGGATAATTTGTCGTTAATAATTCCGATTTTTATCCATTCGCCTGGAATACTCACAACTTTTGATTATTTTTAAATAATTCCAACTTTGATAGTTTTTTACTCGCGGCATAACCTTTCTTTCAAATTTAGGATTATTTAAAAATAATTCAAAGTTGGAATTATTCCCGATGAAAGTTAACATTATTAATGACAAATTATCCAAATAAGAAAGAATAAAAAAAATAGGAAATAAGAAATTTGAAAAAAAAGGTAACCTATAGTAGCCGGGTTACATTTAAAAAGAATATGTCGCGAGCAAAAAATATATCAATGTTGTGATTATTTAAAAATAATCCAATATTGAGATTATTCACAACAAACTTATGAAAGTCGGAATTATTAAAGATAAATTATCTCAATTCAAAATGAGCAACAATTTTAAGTGTCTAAAATGGTACAAGTCCACTAAATAAACGAGACGCCATATGCATTGTTGCTCATATGCTTCCAAGTTGCTCCAAGGCGGGGCTGTTGGTCTACTGTCGTGTTCGCCTGCTCCTCCTTGTGTCAACAACATTTGGCTCATGAGAATCACACACCTGGGTTTTGAATTTACATCCAAACTTTTTGCTTAAAGATCCCTTCCAACCTTTGCTCTCTGAAGGATCTGTTTTGTCTATATTTTCAATCACCTTTTTCATGTTAGAACATTCATGCTCTAGCTGATGCACCCGTGTCCTCATGCTATCCATGTCAAGACGCAGCACTTGATTTTCTCTCACAGCTGCTTTCCATGTGCTTCGAGCCACAATGGGGGCTTGTGCAACAAAGGCGCTTCCGACATTTACCTCATTCTGATCCTCTTCATATCCATCCACTGAAGAAGGCCGGAGATGGCCAGAAGGCATTCCCTCGGCAGCAATCAGACTACCTGCAATTGCTTGCCGGAGTTGCAATTGTTCAAAAAATAGCACTTGAACAACGGCTCGTAAAGGAAGACGCTCATTTTGTGCAGCGTGTGTGCATGCTTCAAGTGTAAGTTTCTGGCAGTCCATTATCCCGCAAATCTTCTCCCTTTCGATTTCTGATAACCAAGGATGTGCTTTAAGATACACATCAACAGCCCTGTAAAGACCATCATCAAAAACTCTACAATGCTCCGGGAGTGAGACTGCCAAATCGATGAATTTATCGGGTTTCAAATTTGCATCTGATGCAATTTCTGACAAATAGCCATCAATCAATTTCCCAACAGCCGTTAAAACTGGCAACAAATCTTTTTCTTCCTCCTCGTCGTCATCTTCCTCAATACCACCGCTGGACCTCCTATCCAAACTGTCCAGAAAGTATCTCAATATCCTCTCAACACAATCAATGTCATATAATGTCTCATTCAAATATGAATAGCTTGGTATTAACAAATCATCCAGCGTAGCTTGGTCAAGCAAAAAACCAATTTTCTTCTCCAAAACTGATCTGCAACTCTCTGTCGCATTTAAAATGTTTGCCGTCCTCAACAATCCAAAAAGATACCTAGTGATTGGTGACGATGTAGAACTCCTCTTCAGGGGAAGGTTGGTTACCACAGTCTCTAACAACTCCCGCTGCTCATTCTGTGATGGGGAATGAGCAGGAGATGAGGCCGACATCCTGCTCGATCTAGAAATTCCATGAATGTACTTCTTGGCATAGAAAATCAAGCAGTTTTCAATAACTTCAGAGCTCACTTTCTTAGCCCTCATCTCCAAAATGAGTCGCTTGAACAGAGGTAAACTGAGACGCACAAGATCTTGAAGCCATGATTCCTTTCCACCACCTCCATCAAGCACAGGCCACGCAAACAAACCAGGATCAGCAGATCCAATTCTTCTGACACACGAATCTAAACACCTCTCAACAATACTCAACTCTTCAGCTAAAGGCATCAGCTTCTCAACTGACTTCAACACCTTCAAACACTCCTTACCTGACTTGAAAACCGAATTAGACAAAAACATCTCTGTCTTTGAAATCAAATTACCTTCAGAGAACTCATCCGTCATCTCCAAAAACTGCGCTGCACACCTTAATGGCGCCACATTTGACGATAACAGTTCGATCTTCACTCCGTAGCAGAATTTCGCTACTGTCTCGAACGTCTCGGAACCTCCCGGAAATTCCTGGAATGAAATTTGGCACTGAGCCTCATCAATCTCATCCTCTTCATCCTCCCCCTTCTTCCTATCAGTAACCGCAGCTGACGATGACTCCGGATCTCTGTGTCCAGACGCAGACTCTTGCGCTGCAATCATTTCTTGGAGCTTTTTGCTCTTCGATATTAACGGAAACTGAAAATCGACGAATTAATTATTCACACAAAAATAAAAATAAAATATGTTCGAATTTGACGGACCTTGTGGAGGTGGAAGGTCATATCGGCGACATCGATGATGATATCGCTGGGTAGGCCGGTGGTGCAGAACCTGAAATGAATGAGTGAGATCGTGAATGGAGGATGAAAATGAAAAAGGTGAGGGTGGACGGACTCACCATGCCTGACCTTTGGAGCTGGAGCTCTGCATAGCTGCTGCTGCTGCTGCTGCTGGTGATTTGTTGAATTTCTCGGGCTTTCGATTTCTTCGAATTAGGGCTTTTTGGAGTGTTCTTTGCTTCACAGTTCAGACAGAGTAGCTGGAAGACGAAGACAGGGCGAGACTTCTGAGGAAGGAATTTGCGATACAGTCCTTGACGTTTCATTTCACTTTAATCTCTAAATTGTTACATCCACACCCTAACTATGCTTCAAATTTGATCATTGATTTAAGCGACACATTCATCCTCTTAACTTGTAACAATCATAATCTAATGATTAAAGGTATTTTTTTTTCAATTGTGAATTATACTGTATCAAGTACGGAGTATATAATATTATAGCACAATACAATATCATCAGGATTTAACTTCAAATTAAACACATCTCGCAGTATGTGACTTCTATACTCATCAATGATCATTATATATCATCAATTTCAGTATTTCACGCGCACGAATAAGCTGTGAGCTCTCAACAATTAACACACTTCCAACTGCAAGTGGAAGAATAATTAGGTCCATGAAGTGGCGGAACAATAACAACATTCCATACAATATTGAGCGGGAAGAAATCATGTCAACAAGGTTGTGTTCCGAACCCTTGACCTGGGGGTTCATCTCAAATAATTGGTCAAATGGTTATTGGCTGAAAATTAACTAATCATAAACAATTTTTTTACATACGTCAAATAAATTGAAGTTGAGCTTAGGTCATATGACACGAAAAGATCCATCTTATTTGATCACATTGCTTGCGTGAAAATGTGTGTAGATTTGGTTCTGATTTTACCACTATTAGAATAATATATTTAATTTAATTCAATAATATTATAGAAAGAATAGATCATTCGGTTCTGATCTGTATTATACACATATCATGAATCTTAACCACTCAAGCACATATTCACCCAAATCGCCTAAGTCGTGTCTATAAATGAGTTAGTGAAAGCATGAAGAAATAAAATGCATATTAGATATGCAATAAGGTCTGTCATAATACTTAACTAACCTTTAGTATTATTGGTTCGTGTTGTTATACTAGTTTAAAACCATGAACTCATATCCTTATTTTAACTTCACTATTAATTATTCGGTGTTGTTATACTTAACCAACCTTCCAGGACCCTATTTGGAATACACTCTTTATAAAATTAATTGAAAGATGCTTCATATCCGCCCATGTGGCTGATTCTTGCTCTGAAAACATAGTCTTCAATAATTTTCTTTGTCATGTATGAGTGAGTGGGAAGATTCTCTTTTTTCTGCTTTAGTGATATAATTTTTCTGAGCATTATTTCATTTTTTCGGAATGAAATCTAATAAGATAATCTTGTTTATTTTCAGGATTTATTTGTTTTAAAATCCCTCCATATCCTAATCATGCGCATCAGTTTCTATAACTTTTTCTCAAAGTGGGTTAGAGAGCATTACTCAGGCTAAAGATTTTCTTTAACTATTATTTTCCTTACTACTTCAGTATGTTGTTCAGTCCATGAGAATAGGTTTTTCTTCAACCTATCATATAAAATACTAGTATCTTTTGCAAAGTCTTTATAATAAGCAACATTATAATTTAGACTTCCTAAAAATCTCTGCAACTGAGTTTTAGCAATTATAATTAACATCCGAAAATTTATCAGCAAACTCAATACTTTGATTTATGGGAATTATATTTCCCTTTTCAATATTGTGACCAATAAATCTAACATATGTCTGAAATAAAAAATATTTTTGGTTTAGATATTACTAAGCCATTCTTTATTATAATATCTTAAAACATCTTCAAATGTTTAAAATGCATTCAATATCTTTAGAGAAAACTAAGATGTCATCTATATAAACAATGATAATTCACTGTATGAGGTGATAATATCAGTCATAACTTTTTGAAATTCAAAGAAACATTATTCAAACCAAAAGGTATAACATTTCATTCATATTGCCCAGAAGGAATGTAAAATGCAGTTTTGAACCTAACAACCTTTTCAATTTGAATTTGTCAGATTCCCAATTTTAAGTCAAAATTTGAGAAGATAATTGATTATAATAATCTATTCAATAAATCTTTCTTAGTACGGATAGGATACCTAATTCATTTAAGAACTCTATTAAAAGGTTTATAGTTTATAACTAACCTCGGGACCCTGTTTCTTGTTCACTGTGGTTACAAGCATAAAAAGTTGTGTAAGACTAAAGAGATTTACAAAGACTAGTTAAACCCTTTTGTAATAATGTTTATATTTCCTTTTTGCATAATTCTAAATATTAAGAATTCATTTGGCAAGGCCTAACTTTCGTTGGAATTTTATTTTCATCAAATTCTTCATCATATGGAAGAGAAACAATATGTTTATTTCTAACCCAAAAAGTACTAGGGTGATCGTTATAAATCTGTACTGAAAACTGACTTATAAGTAATTTAATTTGTAAGTAAATTGTGCAAAACCACCTATATAATGTACCTGTTTGCACAAAATCACCACTATAAAATAGATTTCACTTAACCACCTGTATAATATTTTAAGTTAACAAATGACCACCTTTGTAAATAGAAAAAATTCAAAAAAAAAATAGAAAAAAGTAAAAAATGTAAAATAAACATACATATCATAATTTAACATTGTTTGACTTTGGTTCGGTTTGAAATTTTGTATCTTTAAAAAGTTTTTAATTTTATAAAAAATAATAAAGTTTTCTATACCGTTTGCTTTTAAAAAAATTAAAATTTTGTTTAATATACTTTAAACTATTTTAATATTAATATAATTTATTTCTAACATGATATAATTTTTTGTTTTTAAATAATTTTTTTGCTTTTTTTTAAAAAAGAATTCTACAAAATTTTCATATTATTAAAGGTGATCATTTGTTAACTTAAAATTTTACACAAGTGGTTAAGTGAAAACTTTTTTATAGTGGTGGTTTTGTGAAAACTTGTAAATTATACAAGTGGTTTTGCGCAGTTAACTCTTAATTTTTTCTTTTAATTTTGGATTTTGAAGTTTTTTTCAATCATGAGAATATCCAATTCTTGTTTTAGAAAATTTAATTGACTCTCTTTGACAGATATATTATCAAAGACTTGATGAAGAACTTTTGTTTATAAACTTTAGAAATATATATTTTCCATCAAAAGTTCCTAAAACTCCCTGAAGATCAACCATTTTAATTGATAAATTTTCGTTAGAAAGGGTGTTTCAAGTATTACTAGGTTAGTTATATTTTTTTGCTAGTAAAAAACTTGTTTGAATACATTTTTTTTATTAAGACAAATATTAGTTTTTGCCAATTTATAACTAATTTGGAGATTATTTCCCCATGCATGTGATAGTGTATGAATTGTTTTATGAAAAAAAAAATCATGTAAAAATTAATCCTTACTGTATAACATTCAAATCAGCTCCACTATCTACTAGAGCAGTAAATTCTTTAGAACGGTAATTATCAATTAATAAGGTAATTCTTACATGACACTTTTGGGTTAGAAATACTTCTAAGGTAGATAAAAATTCTTGTCTAATTGCATATCTTCTTTATCAGAGTATATAATATTATTTCCTTTTCAAATCTAGAAATTCTTAAATCTAATTTCTTATTCTCTACTTTTAAATATTGAATTTCTTTCTTTAGATTATCAATCTCAACAATCACATCATAAGTTGATCATAAGTTGATATAAGATTAGTGATTTCTTTTTGATGCCTAATTCGTTAAACTTCACTCATAAGATAGTTTTTTTTGGAACTAATTGTCTCATTTTCAACTTTTTCCCTTAAAAGTTTCTGTAATATTACCTAATTGGTCAGTTATTTTTGACCTTAACTCATGATCCCTAATAGCTTTACGAAGTTTTAGGGTGTGATCATGACTTAAAACATTAATTCTTAGGTTTTAAAATTGAGCTAGCTAGAATTTTAAATGATTGTTCTTCATTCATATCATCATCAAACTCCTTGTTTGGGATAGTTGTCCAAGAATACAAGACTCACATTCTGATTCTGATATTATAATTTTTATTTTTATGACCTTAAGATCTTCACTAATAGTTGAAGAATCAGTAAATTCTGATTCTGAACTGTCATCTGAATTCAGTAAGATTTTTGCTAAAATTTCTTTAATCTTTTCATCTTCTTCAAAACTATTTATTTTCCTTTTAACCCAACAAGTCCTAGCATGATGACCTTATCTTTCACATTAATCTATTTTTCTCTCATTTCTTTTCTTCACTAGCATTTCTTCATTGTTCATTATCAAATATTTTTTCTTCTTATATGATAAGGCTTATAATCCTCATTAGGTTTTCTATAAAAGTTTATCAATAGAAAATTGATCACAAAATTGACATAATTGTCTTTTTTATATAAGATTTTATCGTTTCATTTGCTGATTTAATCTAATTTCATTACATAAGGATATGCCTTCATGTGTACAAACTCTAATAAGTTTGTTATATGTATAATTATCATATGGAATATGATCATTATTCCCTCTTAAAATTTTCTAACTCTTTGAACAAAAATACTAGGTACCCATCAATAAATTTTGATCTTTAAAGACCTGCTTATAATTAGATTGTTTATAAGATCTTCTTTCAAATTTTTTTATCGAGAGCATCTTTTTCAAATTTTCAAAATTTTCTTCTAAAATTCTTCCAACTCTTTAATTGGTTTTAACTTAAATCCTTTTTATTATAGACTAGCTGCACTCCCGTCGTTCCGACGAAAATTTTCGGTGTCTTCATTTGATTTAATTAAGCTTTACAACGTTTTTCGTTTTATTTATGTTTATAATTTTTATAATTTATAATTTTATAATTTTTATAATTCTTAATTTTATAATTTTTTTTGAAATCTATCTGATCAAATACGTTCAAATACAGTGAAATACAGGCAAATACAATCAAATAGTGATGAATAGTGATGAATGACATGTAGTATAAATAAGGAGGATGGGGAGGGACATTTTTGTCTTATTGCAATGAATATTTAGTGAGAAAAATAATGGAATTAGTAAGGAAAAGTGGGTGGTTGGTGTTTGTGTGTTGAGGATGTAAGGTTATTATTAGTGTAGATATAGGTTGGATACTTGGTGAAGTTGTCTCCATTTGCTTTTCTTTTGACCCTTCAAGCAACAAATATTGTTTATTAACTATTATTTGCTTTTCTCCATTTGCTTTTCTTTTGACCCTTAAAATCTGATATTACTCAGACACGCCCATTAAAATATTTTTTTTTACCAAAGACCACCCATTAAACAAATCTTGTAAAAACTCACTCAACGACAATTTGTTCAAAAAAATTCATAAACAATAACAAAAACTCAAAAACATTCAAAACCTCAGAAAAAATATTTAAAAACCACAAAAATTATTAAACAAACCACCTATTTAGCTTCATATTTAATAAAAAAATTATGCCTTAAGAATATTTTTGTATATATTTAATATGATATTTCAAAATTTTACCAAATTTTTGCACAAAATTTTATCAAAAATATAACAAAATTGTTTTATAGTTTGCAACTATTTTTTTGTACGTCTTTGATTTCTATTTTTTTATTTCAAAATATAAATGTTTTACAAAACTTGAATTTTCCATTATAATAAATAATTAATAAAATAACAAATAAAATTAAAAAGTCTGTTAAAAAGATTTGTTCTTAAATGGATTAGGTATCATATCCTTAGTAAGAAAGATTTATTAGATAGATTATTTGAATCAGTTATCTTCTTAAAATTTAACTTAAAGTCAACATATTGGCAAATTCAAATTGAAAAGGTTGATATGTACAAAACTACATTTAACGTTCCTTTAGGTCAATACGAATGGAATGTTATACCTTTTGATTTGAAGAATGCTCCTTCTGAATTTTTTACAAAAAATTATGAATGATATTTCACTCAGTATAGTGAATTTATCATTGTTGATATAGATGACTAGCTCTTCGCCCGTCGTCCGACGGAAATTTTTTCCGTATCTCAATTCGATTCTCCTCAAATTTTATAACGTATTTCAAATAATTTTTAATTTGTACATATGAATTTTTAATTTATAATTTTAAATGTGTTAATTTTTTTTATTTTTTATTTAATATGAATTTGGAATTTTTTAATTTTTAATTAGTATTTTTTTGTTTTTGTCTTATTTCTATTTTGTCTTATTCCTAATTCATTTAGCAACGAAAATACATGATTTAGCAACAAATTTTTTTTTAGCTATTGGCGTGTTGAGGAGACATAACCTTATTTTTAGTATAGATATCTTAGTTTTCTCTAAAGCTATTGAAATGCATTTTAAACATTTAAGATATTTTAATAAAGAATGGCTTAATAATATCTAAACCAAATATGTCTATATTTAAAACAAATGTTAGACTTCTGGGTCACAATATTGAAAAGGGAAATATAATTCTTATATACTGAAGTATTGAGTTTGTAGATAAATTTTCGGATGTTATAACTGAAAAAACTCAATTGCAGAGATTTCTAGGAAGTCTAAATTATATTTCGCCTTATTATAAAGACTTTGCAAGATACTGCTATTTTATATGATGGTTGAAGAAAAACTCAGTCTCATTGACTGAATAACATATTGAAGTGGTAAGAAAAATAAAAGTTAAAGTGAAATATTTAGCCTCTTTAATGATCTCTAACCCATATTGGAAAAATGTTATAGAAATCGACGCCTCTGATATTGGATATGGGGGGATTTAAAAACAAATAAATCCTTAAAATAAATAAAAATATCTTATTAAATTTCGTTTTGGAAAATGAAACAATGCTCAGAAAAAACATGCTACTATTGCTAAAGAAATATTCGCAATTGTTAAGTGTGTGTTAAAATTTCAGGATGACTTAGGCCCCGTTTATAAATCCACTTTGAAAAAAAATTGAGTTTACTTTTGAAATGATTTTGAGTTCATTTTCAATCACTTTTTTAACTTGATAAATGATTGATGATTGTATTCTTTTATATATATAGATATATATACTAAATCATTGATTTTTTTGTTTCACGTGGCATGTTTCTCTCTCTCCAAGAAATAAGTGGCCATGAAGGTGTTGAATTATTCAGAACAATAACATAGGCCACAAATGACATTTGTGTATGAAATTTTGAATGCACCTTAATAACTTAATGTGTATTTCCATCAGTCCCCCTCACAGGATGAATTGTCAACACTGCCCCTTGATCAATATTTTATGTTACATCACTAGTAGCTCATAATCAAGGTGAACCCGACCTTTATTGATCTGAGCAATCAAATTGTCATTCCACATTGCCTACCCTAATGGCTCAATCGGGCAACCGGACCGGACCCTTTAGCCCAACTTCATTGCTTGGCTCAATGGCCAAAGCGAACCTCTAAGTCAAGCCACAGCGGCTTACTGCATTATCAGTCGCACAACGGTCCTGTCGAACCTGGCTTTGATACTATTTGTAAAATATCTAGAATACACTTTAATAATTATCGTATTAGAAGCCTACTCTCGTAAGTCATATTTTGGTAATCTTATAAGGATTTCAACTACTATTCTCTGTACAATTACTCCAAATATATTCCCAACAATTAGCTATAAAAATGCAGTTTATTTTATTCCGTTCGTAAATGTTTACTACTAAATGTCTCATATTAGCTACTAAGGTTCGAAGAGATGAGTCCACATTATCCTGCATGCAAATTGAAACATATCACATTCCTGTCTGTTTGGGTCGTGTTTGGCAGGGAGCTGGGTGTCATCCCCTCCCTTCCCATCATTCTTTGAAATAAAAGAGAAAAAAATTCCTTTAAAAAAAAAAAGTAAATCAATGTGACATCTAATATTATATGTCGATTAACAGATTGCTTGCTAACAATGTATAGAGATCAGCTGACAAACTAATCAAGATTTTATAGTAGTGTTCCCATCATTTCAACATTTTTTCGATGCCACGCCATTTGTCTCATCTCCATCTCATCTCATCTCATGCAAATCCCTATTGCTCTAGCTAGCTTCATTAATGTCGGCAACAAAATTACGTAAATGCCGGGAACTTTTAACTCAACATGCACATCACAACTAGGTAGCTAATGAAAAAGAACAAAAAAGAAAAGAAAAGAAAAACACATGAGCATGTCGTCGTCACGTAGTCACTTGTCTTAGGAATCGGACATCATTAGTGCTTCTTCTGCACTGTGTGCTTTTTCAGCATTGTTGATTACAGCCAGCAACACACATCCATAATTATTTTCATGCAAGTATTGTATGCATCTCTTTGTCTTAATTTATATGGCTAGCAACACATGAATGATGATTGAAGTTTGTGAGATACCCACTGATGGCAAGCATTCGCATGGACGTTTATTATGAGTAATAATAATGCGACGCAGTTTGGACATCTAATGCAATATTCGGAAGACATCAGTACTGTTTTATTTGTAGAGATGCTGTATGTTTTACAGGGCCGGCCGCATATTATGTTTGGTATATATCTGAGTGGATGATGGGTTACCTAATTTATTGGTACGAGATGTGTATTGTCATTTTTTTCATTGGGGCCTGATCATGAGTTTATGTCTGGTTGATTTGTTTCTTTGTGTTTTAGTTTACCGTCTTAAAGAAGCCCTTCAGGGAATCTGCCTCTGCAACTAATTTTATTGAATTTTATAGTTTTATTACGAAAAACAGCCAAACAAATTCTTACATTAAGTGTACCGAAAATTCTAAGGAAAACATTGCGGTCGTCAGAAAGAGCTTACGATAAAGCGAGCAGTGATATAATCTGGTAGTGAGTTTTGGAATTTGTTAGATAAGGAGCCATGGCCATGAATCGGGAATAAAGCGTGATTTTTATGTATGAAAAATAGAGTTATTGTGTAAAATCACTTATATAATATACCATTTTGCACAAAATCACTACTATAAATTCTTTCACATAACCACCTATATAATTTAAAGTTAACAAATAACCACCTTTGTAAATAGAAAAAATTAATAAAATTGATAAAAAATAGAAAAATATAAAGCAAATATACATAATATAGTATAACATTGTTTGGTTTTGTTTCATTTTGAATTTTTTTATAGAAGTTTCAATTTTAAAACAATTATAAAAATGGACGCAAATTGAAATTAGTGTTCACATGGACGCAAACATAGCGGCCAAAATAGTTTGCGTCCACGTGGATGCTAATTTATCTCTAATTTTAATAAAGATATTTAAATAAATATAAATATAAGAAAAATATTTATAATATATATTAAAAAATATTATAATTTTAGCATCCACATGGACGCTTTAGTATTTATAATTTACAAAAAAATAATTTTAAATATAAATCTTAGCGTCCACATGGACGCGAATTTAATTCTAATTAAAAAAAATGTGGACGCACTTTATTTGTAAAAAAATTTAAAAAACAAAATTTGAATATAAATATAATTTAAAAAATTACATAAATATTAGCGTCCATGAGGACGCTATTTTATTTCTAAGTTTAAAAAAATATAAATATTAGCGTTCACATGGATGCTAATGTATTTCTAATTTTTTAAAAATATATAAATATTAGAATCAACGTGGACGCTAATTTATATCTAATTTTAAAAAAGTTACATAAATATTAGTGTTCGCGTGGAATTTAACTTATTTCTAATTTTAAAAAATAAATATAAATATAAATATTTGAAAATAAAATATTTTTGAAAATACAGTAAACGTGCACATTTCATTCCTCTCAGCATCAAAAAATGAAAACAAAATAAATCATTACCACACTTTTACATGTTGAATTATCTAGTGGACATTAAATCAAAACAATATGTCAAAGGGTACAATTGGTCGAATCAAGAATTGAATAATCTAAACTAAAGAATAATTTATTAAACTTGTAAGCGACAAACTTTGAATGGAGAAGAGTTAAAATAAAAACCTTTTCAATGAAATATTTCTTGGATGTTTCATCAGCAAAATTCTCCAAAACCTTCAAGGCGTGCCTGATTTTACAGATTTTGATCTGATGCTGTGCTGCCACTCGCAGCACCGTAACTTCACACCCGTTTTCAGCATCCTTCGGGCCCGAATCTGATTTTGACGTAAACTAAAGAATTGTAGCTCTTTGAATCAACTTTCCAATGATATATAGAACGGTTTCAATGCACAGGTAATGTGTTCACAACAAGCCCCCTAAGCAGCAAAGGTCAAATTTATTGTGTTCAGTGTTCTTATAAACTGAACCGTAACTTCGCACCCATTTTCGGAACCCTTCGGTTTAGAATATGATTTCGATGTAAACTAGAGAACTGTACGTCAAAATCATATTTTGAGTCAAAGGGTGTCGAAAAGATGAAAGAAGTAACGGTGCAGCTACTTGCGTGGCTGCACCAGATCTGGTTCCTGATTTTACCTCCTTTAAGCAAGTGGTCCGAGACTTCCTCCGCTACTTGCTTCATTTTTTTGTTAGAATGCGCCTTTTATAAGGGTCAATGGGTCGAAAATTAGCGTCACATGGATGCTAATTTGATAATTGGCGTCTTCGCCTCCTTATTTTTTAAACGGTGCCTTTGTTTCAAAATTAGCGTCCACGTAGACGATAATTTTCTAATTCTCCACCTTATTTCTTAAATTGGCGCCTTTCATTTCGCAACTTAATTTAAAAAATAATATTATAATTAGCATCCACGTGGACGTTAAATTAATATTCTAAAATATGTTTTCATAAAATTGGAAATAAATCAGCGTCCACGTGGATGTTACTTTTCAACTTAATTTTCAAATCATTAAATTAGCGTCAATGTGGATGCTAATATTTATATTTTGAAATATTTTTAAAAAAATATAAATAAGTTAGCGTCTACTTGGACGCTAATTTTCAATGTAATTTTTTAATTATTAAATTAGCGTCCACGTAGACGCTAATATTTTATTTAATTTTGGATCCATTGCTATTATTTCACCCTCTTAATATCTTAATCAATGTTTGCGTCCAACATAGGAGTTGTAGAATTTTGAGTAAACTTTCCAACAAATTTTGTTTCATCTCTATTGGATCAATGATGCATCTTCTATAAGCTTTTGAAGCACAAAAGATCCTGCTGCCCATATCCTCAATTAACGCCAAAACAATGCAAAACTACATGAAATGAGTAATTCTGAATATAAAAAATGAACTAAAAACATGGATTAAAACCGTTAAATGAGCATATAAATATAACTCATCATACCTTTTTGGTGCGTATAAATGCACGCGTAATTCTGAATATACAAATGTCAAAGTTTATTTTGAATATGATAGAGGTTATTAGTTATTGCACCTTAAGTTTCTTTTGATAGTTGAGCAAGCTCTTCATATCCTAATTCATAATGTTTCGGTCCATCATCACGCCATGCGAGATAAGTGGTTTTGATTCAACTGATTGATGCATACCTTTCAAAATAGTAGTTTATAAGTGTCTCATAAATAAGAATGCATCGTAAACAGGACCTTTCCTGCTTTGGAAGCTTCTAGATGATGCGTCGGTAATCCGATAGAGACAAAACAAATTTTTTTGGAAAGCTGACTCAATATGTTACAATTCATATGTTTGGCTCAAAGATTGATTCAGATATTAAAAGGGTCAAAACGGGTAAGAAGTGAGAAAATTAAATAAAACATTACCGTCCACGTGGACGCTAATTTAATAATTCAAAAATTAAGTTGAAAATTAGCGTCCACTTGGTTGCTATTTAGTTATAATTTTAAAAAAAATATTAACGTCCATGTGGACGCCAATTTTTAACTTAAATTTTGAATTATTAAATTAGCGTCCACGTGGACGGTAATATTTTTATTTTGAATTTTTTTTGTTAAAATTAGAATTAAGCATCCACATGGACACTAATATTTATATTTTAAAATTTATTTTAAAATTTATAAATAAATCCGCGTCCACGTGGACTCTAATGTTTTTGTATAAAAATTAGAAATAAATAATTTTCAACTTAATTTTTTGAATTATTAAATTAACGTCTACGTGGACGCTAATGTTTTATTTAATTTTTTGACTTTTTACTGGTTTGTGACCTACTTAATGTCTGAATCAGTCTTTATGCCCTGCATATGAACTGTAGTATTCCGAGTCAGCTTTTCAACTGATTTTGTTTCATCTCTATCGGATCTACTAAAAGCTTCCAAAGTACGAAAGAATGATGAGCAGCCATCTAGTCTTGAATAATAGTGCCCAACTTGGAGTGAGGACCAAAAGGAATGTGACAGGAACAACTTGTCATCCACATCTCTCAAATCATCATTTATTATGTTTGCATGAACATTAGCGGACAGCCCTAATTGACTTCTCCCTGTATACATAGACATCAGGTCTTAGGGAGCTTGATCAGATAATTAATTCATAAAAGAGAAGAAGAGAAGAAGAAAAATTAAATGAAGAGGCCGGAATATAATGGGTGATCTCTCATCTGATCAGTCTCATTTCCTTGCCATGTGGGTGGGGTGCTCAATCAATGAACATGTTGTAGTGCATCTACACAACCATAAAACCACCACTTGCATGGCTTCAATGAAACTGAACCAAATAACTCAAGTACATAGGTACGTCCGTGTGGTGTATTATTTGATTTGTTGTACAAACCAAGCACCTCATAATATGTCCATAAACGGCCGCACAAACTGAAGCAGTTAATGTGTTGAGCAACATGCGTCATCTTTTACAATCATTCTAATGTGTGCTTCGAATGCTTCTAAGAGATGCGTCGTTGATCCGACAAAGACGAAACAAAATCTTTCGTAAAGGTGCTTCAAAATGGTACGATTCATATGTTGGGCCCAAAGAATGATTCAGATAATAAAAGGCTCCTAGAAAAAACACAAAAAATCAGATTAGAGCCTAGCGACCACGTGGTCGCAATAATTATTTTTTTAAAATAAATTAAATTACATTAGTGACCATGTGGTCACTATTAGTTCATAGAAAATGTTACAGAGTCGAAATTTTTGCTAAGTGTTGATTTACTATAATCATTAGCGACCACGTGGTCGCAAATCCCTAATTTTACAAAAAATAACATAGTTATTTATTTGGTTTTGAATTAATTTTATTATTTTTTTGAAAAAAGAAATTGGTTTTGAATTATTTTTAAAAATATATGTCAGAAAGATGCGTATTTTCGACCACGTGGTCGCTAACTTTGCTTCCACCGACACACGTAGCATCCACGTGGTCGCAAAATTGCTTTCACTTACACAGATAGCGACCACCTGGTAGCAAATGCGCATATTTCTGACACATCTTTCGACATATTAGCATCCAAATGGTCGCAAAAGTGTCTGTGGTTGCAAAAGTGTCCTTTGACGCAAATCTATAAATGTAACATCACGCATATCATTTTTTACATATCCATTTTCATTATCTCTACAAGTCGAAACAAAAGTATTTTCGCTGAGGATCTGAAGTGTGTTGCTGTCATAATATCTTCGACTCATTAAACTTGTAAGTATTTAATAATTGTTATATTTTTTATGTTTATAATTTTGTTAGTTAATTTTAAATAATTGTACTTATTAAATTTTTGCAGTAAATATAAAAAAGAAAATACGTGAGTGGATGTATGTACGTCTTGTTGATGGATTATATAACAATGAATTTTTCGCCGGCGTAGAATAAGTTATTGAATTTTGCACGTCTATGCCCACTGATAACGTAGATGATACAAGTGTGCGTTGTCCATGTCGAAAGTATAGAAAAAGGCAAATTCTCCCCCCCAGATGAGGTGAGGTTGCATCTACTGTCTCACGGATTTGTCCATGACTATTACCAGTGGAGGGCACACAGAGAGACAGCCGAAATGTTTGCTGCATTACTTGTTGAGTCTAGAATATACGAAGGCGGTCCCAGCAATGATCAGCCGAGTAATTATGTGATGACGGACAACATTTAGGAACCACGTATTCCACAATATCATGATTTTCAAAATATGGAACATATGGTTTACGACGATTCGGCTGTTGGGTTTCGTATGAAGTTAATCAATTCATGTCAAGGGCAGAAAATAAGAATTTTCATACAAAACATTACAAGATCGAAACTACCAATCATATAGAAACAGTTTTAGGGTTTCAGTTTTCATACATTTGATGATCAAGCTTTCTTCTTTCGAATGGAATGAGTAACCTCTT
>JAWWMW010068950.1:0-14684 GCA_035048345.1 Echeveria elegans | reverse complement strand
CTTACCGCTTGCTAAGTGTGTTCAGTAGGTACACTCTAAAAATACAAATTTAACGCGTACGACGACGCGCGTTCACAAGTGCAGTCTCATTATTTCCTAAACTGCTGTAATTTCTTATAAACATTCCGCTCGTTTGAAGCCTCAAGGCAGCATTCTTGGAGAATTTTCTCGCGAACAGAAAACACGTAGTAGGCGCTGAATTAAGGTGACACCATTCTGTACGATGCTCAGACTCGATGTATATGTTATCTATCTCCTGCAATGATAAGGTTTGGAAATAAGGTAATTTAGTTTTCTAAGGTATGAAAGAAATTAAGAATGTCTTACTCTTATTTCCCTGATGTGTTTTGGGTCAGCATCGACGAAATGAAATGTGTCAGGATGTGCAGGACGTCTGATTTTGTTAGCTCTTTTACGCATAGACACGGTACCGCCCCATGAAGTGTATGTTAATGTCCTCCGTTCGACGCCATTTTCTAGTTCCTTTATCTTTTTTTAAAAAAAAATTGCAAGTGAATTTCTGAAACTGAGATAGGAAAATTTTCCTATGCACCGATTGACAGAGGAAAACTAGCTTACAGCGAGTAAGGTTGCCACGTAGTGCTCGTCTGGAACGCAAAAGCTCGTATACCCATAAAACTGCTTCATTGATTTTTCCAATAAGTTTGAAAACTTTCACATTTTGAGGAGAAGAAGTATCAGAGAAATCAAGGAACTCACCATGTTCTGATCACCGTTAAACAAATTAGATACATTCCCTCGCGTTCGCTAAACCCGAAAGGAAAATACCAATCAGGAGTACAAAACAGATTCTCAAGTCCTCCTGTAAAAACCAAAAATTATAAAGTATGAATTATGATTCTCCGCGTACCTTGCAGTGTTACCTGAAGACTTCGAGCACTTCTGAGTCACTAGCAACAATGCGCGCGTGCTTTCTGGTAAGAGCGAACCACTGGATTTCCAAAACACTATCATTTTCAAAACTATGCTGTCAAGGTAATAATAATCAATGGTGCTTTCTGTGTGTGTGGAAATTACCTGAGACCCTTTTCGCCATTTCGATACCTGCACTGTAGGTAACATATTTAAGCTGTGCCGACTTTTGCTTAGGCCGCTAAAACTGCATTGACCATTATAAAGCTGAATCTTTTTCTACCTCGCCAAGAACTTGTTCAGAAAAATTTCTTGCCATATGTTTGACAAACCTGTCCACAAAGCTCCTTTGGGAAGACATGATATATTTGTAAACAAAGCTGAAGTTGTACAACGGTACGCAGCTGAAGAAATAATTAGTCATGGACAGAACGCGTCAGTTCAAACGGGAAACTAATCAAACAAATGAGATGTTTCATGTAGCAGACCTGTCGGAAAGAAGAACAAATCTTTGGTTTGAAGGATCTTGAAGAGCAATGTTGAGTAGTAATTTCTCTGCTTCGATCATGTTTACACTTCCCCATGATACCTACATATTTTCGCATAGTTTTGACACCATTTTGGAGTCTAAAATAATTACCAAAAAAATTCAGGATATTACCATGATGCTGTTATTCAATTGACGGCCGTAGAAGTAAGGAGAAGATGCAGTTGTATTATCCAGCACAAAACCAGGCTCTGAGTGAACATATATACTGAAATTCGACGATGCACCCGTCTACATAGCAAATATTACTCATACAGTCGTGATGGAAATAATTTTAAGGTTCATGGAAATTTCGAGAGTTCTGAAGTATGTTTTTTTTTGTGTGTGTGTGATAAAGAAACTGCATTTACACTCAAGAAAAATTTAGACCTGGAAGAAATCATGCCATAGTAAATCGAGCGGCAAGGCTTTGCGAGCGAGGAACATGAAAGCAATCTTTGGACATCTTTGGAACTGAGTATCTTCATCGACATTTTCAAAAAATGTAGCATTATTCGTACTGAAAATTCGGTGGTGTGAAACTTCCTCGTCTTTTGAAACGATGTCAAGGTCAAGAAACTCTTCCCTAGAGTGAAATGGTGGTGTTTTAAAGTGATCAACTGAGGAATGGCGGTGGAGTACGAGTAGGGTAAGATAACAAAGCAAGATTGATATCAATGCGGCGGGGAGTTTTTTGGAGGTGAAATGGAAGGATGAGGTATGAAGTGGCCTTTTCTTCGACATGGATCAAACTAGTGTAAAATATGAGAACAACTAGGAAATTATTAGGGAAGGAGTTTTGATGAGTTGAAAATGAGGGAAGAACACAAAGGGAAGCATTTAAAGAAGTAACGGAGACTTTGGATTTAATGATTTGCCAGGCAAATGTGTAACAGACAATTTGCAGTTCAGTTTAATGTAAAATCCATTTGTGTAACCTTGGCATTTCAACTGTGAGATTTCTGGAAATATCGATCAAGGTTTTATCAGTTCCATCTTTGATCAAGTTATTTTTCCAAGTTATATCAAGAAAATTTTGCAGGATTCGACTTCACTTTCTGTTTTCTGCTTACACTTCAGACAGTAAGGATTTTAGTAAGAAGAGAGTGAACCCAGGCTTATGTATTAGTCTGTGAACTACATATTTAAACCTACACATGAATTTAGGCGTGCAGTGATCACTACTACCTGGTTGGTAAAACTGAGTGTTATGGAAGGTTAGTAATGGTAGGCTGAGGTAATAGACAAGATGAGGAAGCGCTACGCACGCTAGGAACTGGAGTGTTCATTCGTGATGATCGCTTTGTAGGAACAAGTTTAGGCCCGTCATCCAGTTCTTGTAGCTCGTCGTTGTCACTGTCATTGTCGTCTCCGCCTTTGAATACTGGATGGATGTAGGCATTTTGAAGGTAGCCTTTCATGTTTAAGTTTGGTTCTCTTGTTCGCTCCAATGTGTCTTTCATCATTGCTTCCTGTGTTTAAAAAAAAAAGTTGCAGTGTTTAGGTATTCGTTACATTTGATGTAATGAAAATCTTGAGTGGAGATGGGTATTTTTTACCTGTAAGGGATATCGGAGGAAAGCAGGTTCATATCGGCCTTTACAGAATATATGAAACCACATGGTCAGAACAGGAAGAGCTATTAATACTGGAGTTGAGTGAACAGCCTCTTTTGTGCTTAGCAGTCCCATTAGGAGTAACTGCGAGACGATCAAGGCTGCTATTATGCGACCATGGACATCAGGCCAGAAAGCTGCAGCACTCTCATACTCCTGATTGTAAACATTTATGATCTGCAAAAAAGTACGAACTACCGATCATATAAGTATTTTACGAAGTTAGCGTGGGTAGAAAGTAAACAACTGAAATAATAAATACCTGATGACGGAAAACAACGTATGCAAGTGCAAAGAATACTAATATGAACGGAAGCAAGATGGGCGTTACAACTGAGTAAACAAGTCCCAGTAAGAAATACAGTTGAATCTGAGGTTCGCCGCAGTTAAATCCAAGGCTTCCAGGATCCATAGCCTCCATCCGATCCTTTTCAGTCTTTACCGTGAAGAAATTCTTCAAATGATATATTATCAATGGCTTTACTCGTAAAATCTCACCAGCAATACCAGCCCAACCATCCACCATGATGTATGTGATAAAGAATGTAGCCTTCATTGGAATAGAGACACCAATTGTTATTGGAATTCTGCATTAAAAACATACCTGTAGTAAGTTAATCCATCCACGCCGTTAGAAACTCGAAAGTATACATTTCGTGTGTTTATGGACCATACTCATTTGCAGACTGATGAATGAATTTGTCCAACTGTTGAAAAGCAGTACCGGTGATGATGCTCCCAAGGAATACATTAATAAACTGGAAAATGTAGTACCGAGTAGCTGATCTTCGCTCTAATAATGAGATGGAGCTAAATCCTTCAAATCTGGACATTAGCATTAATATGGAGGGTAGAAATATGAGAAATAGTTTCAAAGCGATCCCAGGAAGAAAGCCTTGTATAAGCGACTTGATGAAGTTCCTGGAAGTAAATATAGACCACAGTTACAATGCTTGTAAAGGTTCTGATGATGCACACGACTGAAAGAAATCGCTTACACTTCAATAACAGGCTTCAGGAAAGGGGCAGCCTTTTCAATTCCTTCAATGTTCGCAAGCGACTGAACCAATGCAATTGGGATCATGAAAAAGAACGTTAGGAAGAAGAATGCAATAGCAATGATAAGTCTTCGTATCGAAAGGGAGACAAATGGAATAGCCAGATTGTCCCAATAAACATCACGAGGTTCTGGAGCCCATTCCGTCAGCCATGCCGTTGGGTTTCTAGATTGTTGAGTCTGTGCGCAGACTGCTGCACCCCATCGAGTCTTGAATGAAACAAAAGCTGCAGGCATGATAGATTTTGGGTTGTTTGTTATCCTGTCTCTTTCTTCAGATATCTGCAGCGCGCCATTTACGCAAGTGAAGGACACATTTGATAATTAAATTAAAATGAGAACCCAAGTACTTCTAACGAGTTGCACATATATGAAAGGCTAAAGAAAAGACTTGTTACTTTCTTAGATAATTTTTCAATCTCTGACTCGTAATATTCAATGGCATCCACAGTGTTCCCACAGAGTCCGAGAAAACCTGTCTGACAGTAGGATATACGAACTGGATGTTTCAGAAGCACAAATGAAAAAATCAATGTGATAAAAAAAAGAGAATTATATACATAGTTTTTCTTTATACAAAATACCTTTGTTGATGGCCGTCTTGATATATTTCTAGAATACTTGAGCTGATAGTAGTCAAGCCAGTTTCGTAATTTCTTCTTTCTACTTACAAACTCGGAGAGATTATTTGCGTTATACACAACCTGCGAGTAGAGTAAAAGTATTGAAATGTTCTGATGAAGACAAAACTAGTTTCGCCTTAAAGTTTTGACTCGGCCAAAAGAATTTGCAGGATCAGACCTGATGAGTGAGGAAGTGGTCAGGATGATTGACCAGAAAAAAATGCTCAACGAGTTGGTTAACCGTTTCATCGGGATCAGGTGGGACATTCCTGACAAGTACCTGCGTGAATACACAATTCCAAAAGAAACTGTGAGCCAGTGGGAATGACAGAATATGTACCTGACTGTTTCTTGTAGTTCCACAAGAACTGACAGGAAATACTGATATCAAAAGCAATCGAAGGGAAACCAAAGTCACTGACAAAAGTCAATTAGGGAAAGAAAATAATTCTGCTGCAAGATTTGGTCATCCTTTACAAAATGCCCATGAAACATAAAAATAAGAACTTACAGTGAACTGATCGGGGCGTCGCTGCTCTGATGCTAGAAAATGCAATCTCATCTTGGCAATGATTTCATATTCAGATTTCAATACATAGCATGTCCAAAAGGTGAAAGCATAAGCCATCACCAAGTGAGTCCAAAACCTGGGATAGGCAGCAAAGCTTATGAAACAAACATGTGTACACTTTTACCAATAAATTGACTTTCAGAGTGAAAATTTGTTGCACTACATCCAACAAACAACTTTAACAAACCTGTTTGATCCGATTGGAATGTTTGAAATAGAGAGTTTGTCAATGTCACTGTAGGTCAACTTGGAATTCTCTAAAGTGTTATTGGTCCAGTTGACCGGCACCATAACTGCAAAAGCTAAGCAAGTGATAGGTGCAAATATTTTGAGCCTGCAAATGCAGATAATAAAAAATTATGAAGACAACGAGGGACGTCACAAATACAAGGAATTGAGCATGAAACTATTTAGGCCGAGGCTTATACGCATTTTTTTCTCGGTAAACAAATGCTCTGCGAGTCTAGGATGCCACCTAAGAAATGTCAAGAAATATATACCAGAAACGGTTTGATTAAGTGGAGTAAATCTAACTAAGTAAAACTTACCCTATCCTGTAAATCCTAAGATAGACAGCCGAGTCCAATCCAGCATGATCAATCAACTCAGGTTCCGGCATTTGCAGTGCAGCCGGCATCCAGTTCAAAAATTTCGAATATGACCGGTAGTCCAAATTAACAAATTTGGTAACAAAAGCACCTGATGTCATCGGGCTGCTCCTAAGACCCTTAAGGTACCATTTCGGAAAGTAGACTCTATCATTAAAAGGCTGAAGTCTAAGTATAGCAAATGCTATAAGGAACACAAATGCACTCAATATATTGATTGCTGCAGCAAATCCAATGTCAGATAGCGTCGCCATTATCTCAACTTATCCAAACTCACTCCTGCAAAACACATCAACTCGTCACAAAAATCACTCCAGTACTGATCATTACATTTCTCAACATTCAATCAGCTCTCTTCATTTACATTTTTGGATCTCGCGAAAGCATCCAACCTTAAATAACAATCCATATCGCATATTGAATATTTCCTTAAACTACTTAATTCCAATCGGCTACTCGACTGAACCAAACTGAATTTGAAAACTTAATTATGAGAATTTCTCAATATGTTAAATATAAAAATCCGACGTAATGAACTGAATTGAACTGAGCATCAAACAAATTCAATGAACAAATCACGATCACGATTTCCACCAAAAAATTCTGCAAAAAAATTGAAATACAACAACCACAAAATAAATCAACAAACACAATTTCATAGATCAAGTTCGAAACTCAATCCAAACTCCAAATCAATCGGACAAAAAAAAGCAATACCTAATCAGTCAAACCGAGTCAAATCGCGAACTTCGGACGGAGAATCCGCAACGACGGAGAGGAGACGAAAATGCGAAACTCTTCACAGTCTCTTCCAGATTTTCTTTTTGATTGGAGAAGATGAAGGCGAAAGAAACTGTTACCCAAAAAAATACTCGTAGTAATTAATTAATAACTATTATTTTAATCAGCTTCCTAATTAGTGTGACGATGTAATCAAAAGGGATTAATTAATTAAAGCGGTTTTGATTTGATTAACTTCATCTGGACACGCTTGTTGTGTGGTAGTGTAACGGCTATATTTATAAACTTGGCATTTGTACAGGTGTGGGCCGCCTCACAGTTGCTAACGTATGAACGCTTTTTTTGTATGACACGTCTCGTCTTATGATTGGGTGAACCGTATATGCCTTCTAATTTACGGTCAGATTTAGATTTGACATCAGAAGGTAAAATTTGATAATTTGATCCAAAAACTTTCCAGAATCCCTCATGTTGTTAATGAAATAGAGTATCATATTATTAGTTTAGGGATTTGTTAATGTTGGATTATGAGAAGCTACTTCTTGTTGCCAAATTCAATATTTCTAGGCAAAGAAGTTAACAAAAGAACAACTAAGAAAAGGAAGAGCACCAGACCAAAACACACATTGAATGACACACACTCTCACCTGCAGATGAGCACAAATCATAATCTAATAAATTCGGACATGAAAGCCAGACCTGATCTTACAACCACCATGAGCACTGCAACATCATACAAACAATTCATCAATTTAAATTTTAAACACAAAGATTGGCCGTTCTCTACCTATATAAGTTACTAGCATACACCAATGAATCATGTGCGGAGATAAAACACCATGCAGTTATTTATGCGTCGTTGCCTTGTCTAGGAGTTCCTTATCATTCTTTGATTTCAGTATATTAATAACGATAGGCATATCTGGGTGGCTAGTTGTTGGGATGAACTGCGACTTGATGAATGTCCATATCTTTTAACATTACTGAACGTCCACAAGTGGAACAAGGTGCAGTTCTTGACCCACAGCTGCTTTCATGCTCAGATAGTCCTCTCATCTTGTCCCTTGCGTCCATTGCTGAATTACCTGCTTGCACCATGTCTCCACAAAATCTGCATGTGATCAGCCGTAGAGGACACTGTGAAGCTTGGTGTTGCACCTGCAAACGAAAAAAGGCCAATGCATGAGTCAGATTTTTGAGCCAAGCAACACAAGAGTACCTTTTTTGTATCAACATTTGAAGGATAAAGGATAAACAATGAAATTTAAATTACTCACCATGTCTTCCTTCTCGAGGATAACACCACATGGGCACTGAAGCGGCTCATGAAAAACTTTCATATGCTTTTCCAATTCAGCTTGCTGGAATGCTTTCCCACATTTTTCACAATGCACGTGGTTCTTAGCCTCCCCAACTCTAAGAACAACTCCACAACCGGGACGTGGGCATGTTATGTTGTTCCTACTACAGTAGGCTTCGTGCAATGTAATGGACCTGCTGGGAATGAAGTGTTTGCAGTTCCTACATTCCACCGAGTCGACTTCCATTCCTTGAGATGAAATCGCTGCTTTTTGACCGATATTCTGATTTGAAGTAGCTTCGATTGTTACGGTCAGCTTGTATTTACTAGTTCCCTTGAACCCATAAACACCGACAGTGTAAGAGCCGGCTCCCAAATTCTTATCCTTAGAAGAGATGATAAGTGTTTTCGAGCCAACATCGTGTGATGACCACTCATGCTGGTGGGTTGTTGGGAACAAAAGCGGATGCCGAGATACATAAAGATCAGTGTCTCCCTCGTTTTCTCCTGTCTCCATCTTCACACTAACATTAGCATCCCCGGACTCAATGATGCTCCAAATATCACTATTTAAGGAGAACTTGTAATATAAATAGTTGCCTTCTTCAAGCACTCCACTCTCTGACTTTCCAAATTCAATTGGCTTTAGATAAGGCTGATCTGCCGTATCGGACACTGACTCAGGGCTGACAACATCAACATCGATATCAGTCTCGAGAACAGACACGCTAGATGAAGGCTTTAACTCTAGCACGCATAATTTATATGTCAGAATTCCATGGTTGACTGTCAACACGTCATTTTCGGAGAGGGTAGCATGGTGTCGTAGAATTGTTTCAAGAACAGCTTTGTGGTTGGGTATGTCAGAAAATCCGGTTCTATCTGGTTGAAGCTTTGCATAAGCTCCTTTCGGTAACCAAACATAGCGTACTTCGACTAAAGGAGAAGTACTAGACTCTGTAGGAAACAGATTGTTCCACACATGCTGCGTAAGTGCTACAAAATCTTCATCCGCAGTGAATTCTAGAACACCAGAGTGTGTTGATCTTTGAGCCTCCTCTCCATTCGAAGTGGGGTTTAGTGGGGAACTCTGTTGAGATACTGATAGTTTAAAGTAAAGGGGACCCTTTTCGAAAGCACCTGCATCTGATAGTTCTTTAAAGCAAGATTGTGGAAGCTTTATCCTATCCCCACTGCCCTCGTAAATAACAGGCGTCAAGAAACGATGAAACACAATTCCTTTCCCAGCAATTAAACTTTCTTGCATCAGCTCATCAGCCTAAATAAGGCAAACACAATTTTCATTAGTATACAAGCAATATCAAATATATCTACAAACATCTTAATAGAGAAAATCCATGGACAAAGCTAAAAGTTTTCACTACATTGGAAATCTGTTAGAAAACGAAACTAACATGGATACCATTAAAATCAATTTGCCAAAAATCTACTCCGTCAAGCAAACCAAATATCAACAGTCAATCTTGCACTAACGATTTGCCGCAAACAGGATTATCTTCCCTATACAAACAACTCAGAAACTAGTGCCGTTAACTACCTGTCTCAATAACTCAAATAACTCGCAAACACATTACAACAATCTAAGCCTTGATCAGCTTCGCCCGTAGCCCAACTAGGAAACTAGTACAGCAAATGCTCTGTCTGCTCTTTAATCGAACGAGGAGGCCTTTCAAAATTCCAACATTACAAGATCTAATCATTACAACAAATCATACTTCTCACGTATGTAACCAAATACATTGTAACCATATTCCCCTTTTTAAAAATGTACACAACCAAAAAACAAACAGAAAATGTTAACATGTAACATAATATAAGCCCTCATTGAAAACATATGCATATCGCATTTCCTTATATATACACGCTAAGCAAGCACACGTCCAATCGAACACCCCAATCAACACCAATTCATCCAGAATGAAACCCTTATTTCGTAAAAAAATCAATCTTCAATACCCAAATCAAAAATTAAACACAAATACACAATCAGAACTTTTTAAAGAAGAAACCTTTAACTGGGCTTCAGCAGCATCAATCCTTCTAACTCTCTGCGCAGCTTCAATAGCTTCACGTTGCTTAACCGCCTCCAATTTCGCCTTTCTTTCTCTCTCCAATCTCAAACGCGCTTTCTCCTTTCTCTCCTTTTGCTCCTTTTCAAGCTTCTCCCTCGCTCTCCGCAACTCGAAATCCATTCCTCTTACGCAATAATTCCTTCGGACGGGGTTTCTCTTCCGCCGGATCGAGTGTTTTATAGACCGACAGTTGTCCGATGATGATTGTCGGATTTAGGAAATCCAAATCGGAGATGAGATGAGATGGTATGATTTGAATTGTGGAACAAGTTAGGGAGTTAGGACGGTGCTGAGGGTATTTTGGCCATTAAAAATATACCCGTCCACTCATGTTCTGGAAGTTTCTGGGTCAACTGGGTTTTTTTTGGAAATAAGGGCCGTCCAATGGGCCGGTTTGTCCCGAACCGTTATCTATCGGGCTTGGGCGGGACAGACCTAATTATGAACATACGGGTCGGGCCGGACCGAGCTAACCTCTTTAAAAATTAAAGTCTGCGGGCTACCGAAAATCCTTTGTTTTTTCAAGCCGATATTTTTTCTGCAGAATTTCCAGAGAGGTTTCCAGTGGCTAATGATGACGACTCGTGCCGCCAAGTCTTTAGTTTTTATGTTTACTCAACCAATGACGAAACAGCTTTGGGATGGACTATGTGAAGCAATGCAGCTCAAGGGAACAGTTGCCGTTTTGGATGTCATGGTTCGAAAGGGCTAATGTTCATCGTGCTTCAAGCCTTAAGAAATGTATTGGTGAATTATGCAAGATAGTGAATGCCCGTTTATTGTGGACTGTTTGGAGCACTTTAGAGAAATGTAATGTTGCTGCAAATGCAGAAACTTGGTCATATATGATGTCCGAAATTTGTAACAAAGATCAGTTGTCTGATTCTGCTTCGTACTGGATACCCAGTCTGGACTATAAGTCAATAATTATAAATCTTACCGATGTCAAATTTATTTATGAACATCATATCAAATTGGTACATACTACAGAGTACAGACAACTCAATGCGAGACATCAGTGGGATATTACATTACATGTAACCTTTAATCTTTATTAGCTACAACAACAGTAAGTACATGAGAGCAACATTACTTCTAGCCTTCAGTGATCAGAATAATTACGTGATGTATGCTTCTTCCGTGTGTATGTCTTTTCTGAAAGCTGGCTAAGGAAATTTGATTTGACATCATATGTGATGTCACTGCATACTGTGATCTTGGAATCTAAGAGGAGAATGCTGGCATTTTGAACAGTGAAGCCGTGTATTATGGGCAGTGGAAATCCTTTAGCTAGGCGTATATTGGCATATGGGACTGCTATGGTTTCTAAAAGTGTCCGTACTACAGGCTGCATGCAATATAAAAACATAGGGAACGATAGTAAATATTAGCAAATCAAGTCCGGAAATAGGGACTAATATGTTGTGGTTAGTTTTATAAATTGTACCTGAATGAGACGCATATGGAGTTTACCGATATCACTCCATTTTAAGTCCATTGTAAAGTCGCTCAGTTTTATGCTACCTGCAAGGTTATTTCCAGATATCCTGGCAGTGCCGGAACCATGAATTACCTGTTCACATATTAAAAACTATCAATAATTACAAGCTCATGTGCTTCATTGGGAAGTGCTTGAATAGAGTGACCCGACTACTATTTAAATTGGAAATTTACTTACTAATGAAATCCATGCGACAGGAATCACATCTCCTGAATCCAAAACATCAATAATCAAGTCGGCCAGTATGGTACTTTCAATGTTGTGCGGCGATATTTTTATTACTGGAGCAGCAGATAAAGAAACATTCAACATCATATCATCATCTGGGTATTTCTTGTACAGCTGTGGAACAATCAATCTCCAACCAGCAGTGTTCAACAAGGACTGATCTGGTAAGTCATCGACTTTCCAATGCATTTGGCCAGCCTGGAAGACAAGTGAAGCACTTACAACAGGGGTGATCAAAAATGGATAATAAAGAAAATTTAAATGATTGAAACAACCATTTCAGTTTTAACACACTACAAATGAAGAATCATAGCTTCACAACAGAAAATTATTAGGAGTCATAACTATGAGCATCTTTATCAAACAACACTTTTTTTAGACCTCAAGTAAGCAAGCAATCCAATTACACACTTACATTGTAGTAGACATCCGACGCAGAATTGAAAACAGCTTCTTTCAATGAGATTTCAAGCATTTCAGCACATGAAGCCACGTGTTGGACGTCATTTGCGAGACGTAGAAATTTCATATTTGATGTGAATAACCCATCAATATCAAACGCAATGGACGATTTACTTAGTTTAGGCTGGTTGATGAAAGTGGCATTTAATGAAGCACCATCATCCACAGGAATCTCTCCAGGAAGAGATTCCAAAACTGAATCAAGCTTCCTGATTCCTTCATTGAGTTTTTTGGATATTTCATTTTCCACAGAAGACCTTATTCTCCCTTCAAAAGCATCAATAATCCTATAAGACAAACCAGAATAGGGGTCACATGAAACATCAAATGAAAGAACAAATAACAAGCTTTATCTTTAAACTGAAATTAAAACATCCACGAATGCCATTTTAGGGATTGTTTCGCACTTTCGCTGTCTCGGAATGAAACAAGCAACAATGTGAACAAAGAAAAAGAAATTATACCCTTGATAAAGCCATGATGCTCCACCATCCACCTTGATAGATATATCTTTCACATAACAGCCAGAATCCAAAAGGGAGAGCTTCAAATTGCCATCAAGGTTTTCCAACCCTAGCGTGAGCCCAACATCCAGGCCCGTCACCTTAGTCAAAACAAAAACTGTAACTAGCACATACAAAAGGCGAAATCACTTCCCTTCATAAACGTCAAACTTATGTTTGTTTATTATGCTTCTACAACCAAAATGCCGCAATTCAGCAGTAGTTCCACAAACAACACTAACAATAACAACGAGAGCGCACAACACATGATTGAAAAGAGGATTTTTCAATCTGAAGTACAAAAGAAATCAAAATTGTAACTGGTAGCAAGTTTATGTTCTGTATTTCCTTCACCTACAAAACCAAACACACAAGCTTCAAATCCACTATTTTCATGCCTTCTCAGCTCTGACTACAACAAAGCATATCCTTCAACTAAGGTCTCACTTTCGCTTACTAACCTTGCTTCCATGATTAAAAGCATCAATACTTACTTACTGCTGCGAAAGAAGTTATTCACTGACACAGTTAATAAACCAGAGAACAAAATGAAAACAGAAACAAAGCAACCTAAGTTGTGAAGGGCCTCTCCTGACCTCCTGTGCAGTTTTATATTTCACCAAAACCGTACTTTTTTTATCATGAATTTCGACAAAGAGACTCCGTAAATAATTTCCTTCCATTTCAATATAGTACAGAAGTTTCAAAATCTTCACTTCAAAAAGCTAACCACAAAAAACCCTAACAGCTTAAATCTGTGTACCTGAACGGAAGCGCGTCCATTATCCGAAACCCTAACCGGAAAAATCCAAGAACTATACGAATAAAACCAATTCAAACTCATATTACAAGTAGCTCCCAAAGCTGTGATCACAACTCCAGTCTCTCCAGGCTTGACATGCGATCTCGACACATCGAAATGGTAAATAGTGATGTTAGAAAGCTCCATACGCACCTCACCAATCACAGGAATCTTAGCATGGTTTTCAATCTTGGGTAGATTGAGTGGCGTGAGCGATGAAACTGCTTCTGTGATGAGTAGGTTTTTGATGAAATCGAGTCCTTTGGTTGATATCAGAACTGATATTGAACCTTGTGATGATGCTTGTAACGGGATTAAGGCGTTGAGGATGAGGACGGAGATGAATACGATCGCCGTCGCCATTGATGACGTGTCAAGTTGCGATTTCCAGAGCTTGTATTCATCAGTTGGCCACTCGTCTCTTTGAAAATTGGATCCAATTGCAAAATCCATAATTACAATTACACCCCGTTAGAATCACTCGCTAAAACTTTTTCAATAGACGTCACCGTTTGGTTTAGTTGTTCACAAAACGGCGTCGTATCGCTTTACTGTAATTACAGTTAGTGACCCAAAGTTTGATAAATGACATGATAGGGTCTAAAAAAGTGTGGATAAACATGAGAAGCAAAATGGCGACGGAGGCTGTTAGCGTTTGATTTTAGCATCGACAGCGCTCATGGTCGTCGACGGTGAAGGCGGCATAGTTTAGTAGGTAAGGTTAATTTTGAAAATTTAAATATGCATAATTTGTGTTGATTTTGAGTTGATGAATCGAAGAGCAAACCCTAGAATTTCGTAATGTGTGTGAATTTGATGGTTTAAGTGGTTGAAGCGTGTTCTCGAACTCGGTTTATTAGGTCTGCTGTGTTGAATTTGGTATGTTATTGTGATGTTGAAATTTGAGTTCAGATGGAATTGGAACGAGCTAATGTGCTTTCTGTGCATTTTTTCGTAATATGTTACAGATTTTATATTGAGGAGACTATGTGTTGAGTACTTGCACTGGTAGTAGTGTTTACTTTGTGACTGAAGCGGTTTTGGTATGGAAATACTGAAGTTAATGGTTGAGTGAGGAGTAATGGTATAAAACTGTAGTGCAGTTTTTTGGTTAATATCGATGGCCTTGAGTTACAAAGAAGTTATGGAGTGGCTAAAATGTGTATGAGTGACAAAAAAG
>JAWWMW010068940.1:0-14685 GCA_035048345.1 Echeveria elegans | reverse complement strand
AGTAATTGTTTTTTTTTTTTTTTTGATAAAAGAAGTCTTTGAAAAACAAAGACAAGCACAAGGCATCAGTACTAATACAAACAACATTACTAGGCATCAGTAAGACTTAAGAATAGTGGACAAGCATCAAGAGAATCAAAGGAATTCCCAGACTGTTTTGCACACTTAGCAGCAAAGTCTGCAATATTGTTAGCGTCTCTCCTTATTAACTGAATCTTCCATTCCAGATGAGTACCTAGCTCTTGCCAAGATAGAGAGTCAGACTGAGAGTAAGTCTGGTATACTGAATGAGCAGATTTGATCCTCTTAATGAAGTACAGAATCTTTGTTTTTATCTCCAAAACATCCATAAATTTTCCATCATGATATGCAAGATTTCTGTCGTACCAAGAAAACCAAAATGTGACTATGGATGTTCTAAGATCTCTCCCATTGACAAATAAGAAAACAAATAATATATCCAATTGCTTATTAAAAGACACAATTCCACCGTTCGGTTCAAATCCGTCAACTTGTTAGATTAATTAAATTATATATATGCATGCTTTGATTAAATCCATTCAATTCAAATCAGTCAAGAGTCAACTTAAATTTTATCTATAATAATAAGCTTTCCATGCACAATACACAAATAGCAACGAAAATTTTTGTTGCTAAAATTTAATTTTTGGTCACACATCGGTCAGCCCACCACACAGTCCACCAATCCATTAGCCTGCCCACCTCACTCATCCCACCATTTAGTCCTATACTTAAAAAATCAAAATCGAAAACTAAGGAAAAAATTAGGAAAATCATACGAAAATATACATAAAAATATATGTTCACGTCAAGGTCCCGTCGGGACGACGGGTTCACCCCTCTAGTATATGTATATATGCATGCCCTTTCAGACCAGAAGCTTAATATGGCGCCTCAGACCAACTCGGCCTGTCGGCCATCTCATCTTTGTTTTATGATTGACATGTTTTAAGAATGAAGCGAACTACTTTTTGACATTCACCATATCTTAAGTCTTCAATTCTTTAACGTTGTGGTTACTGTGCATCCTCATTTCGTGCGTATCATTATTTACTTCAGGCCAAGTCTCCATGATTTAAGGACAAAACCCAGAATACATCTGTTTCCATTTCCATTATTGATTAATAAAAGAGCAGGGAAGGAAGAGCATATAAATCAGTTTCGATATTGAACAGCAAAAAGAGTTAATTCACTCTTTATTCTGGACATTAGCATTTCTTAATCTTCCGGGTTCAGAAACAACAGTTAAAGCAAGCACTAAGAGTTTTGGAGGGTATTTAAATTTCCACAGTGCGTGAATGGATTTGGGTTACATGTAAAGTAACTGTAAGCAATACAAAATTTTAGACATCATTTGCGTCCTTTTGATCGTCGTTAAATTTTACCGTTAATTGTGAGTGTGCCTTTTGTGAAGTGTCGACAAAATACATTTTTGTCTTTTTTGAACACAGTTTTGTATGCCCAAAGTAATCACAAGTAGTATATAAATTTAATGGTGGTGACCGTAAATTGTAGTTATAAACTTATAATGCTGTTATTTTGTAAATAATAGTTTATAATGTTTGTATTTTGTAAACAATACCTACAAAAAAATAGAATTACATACTTGCATTTAACTTTAAAATTTAACGGAAATGCCGCTTACTTGTTTTTTTTTGTTAACGGAAGGATTTTTTTTTCCGATTAAAGCTGTTTGCTTAAAGACAAAGCCCAAAGGCAAAACACGGAGCAAAGTACTCTGAATACATAAATATCATAGAGCAAATAAAAAACTTCTAAATGACTGAGATAACTTGCTGGGCAGAGTTCAACTGCTTCAGAACATCATCAGACAGAAATGGAACTGCAATCTGACTATCCCAAACCCAGTGATTTCTCTAGTTCTGCGTGCGAGGTGATCGGCTATTAGGTTTTCTTCACTGAAAATATGATGAATTGTCCACTGCGAATTTTTGTACAACAACGAAACAGCCAAGTTAAATATATCAACACCAGAGATTACACCTTGACCCGCGATTCGACTTTGCAATGCCCAAATTGCATCAGTGCTGTCAGATAAAAATGTAGCTGAAATACACTTCATCTTCTTTGCTAACAGTATCGTTTCAATCAATGCTTGTAATTCCATTACCAAAGCTGAAATAATACCTCTATGAAATCTCGTTTCACATCTAATGATTAAATTACCAAAAACAGCAACTGAAGCCCACCCTCCTTTGTTACTCATCCGAGACTAAGAGCCATCAGTATAGAAAATCATTGAATTGTTGCCAAATGAATTGTTTTGAACTTGAGAGCAGACATCAATTATATGCCTCTTCTCATACTGAATAAGATTATCAGTAATCTTTAGATGACATGCAGATAATGATAAAGCAGGTTTTCCATGAACCAGTAAATTTCGATTATACCATATTGTCCATAAAGTCATAGATACCAAGCAAATTACCTTTGGATCTTCTTAATAAAGTATATACCAAATTCTATCAGATATGCTCCAATTAGTAGCAGATTGCCAAACTCTATCCTTGAAACCAAGATATGACCAAAGGCATTTGGACGACCACCAGCAGTCAAGAAACAAATGATTTGCATCTTCTTTTTTGAAACCGCAGAAAATGCATCCTCTCTTCATTAACCATGCATCCTCTCTTCATTAACGGAAGGATCTTAATACTCTTTATTTGCAAATATTTTTTTATAATACTATTTATTTGCAAAATGACATTTTGTAGTATTGTTTATCTGCAATTAACCCTTCTATAAATAACTAGAAGAATATCAGCTCAAGCTGAAATTATGCACCAAAATAAAAGTGCTCACCATGACACTAATGGGAAGGGCAAGAATTCAATGCCATGTATGATTCCAGATGGGATCCAATTGTACGTTTGAAGAGGCGCAGTCTGCGTGAATGAAAGCTATTACAAATTCACCTCATGTTCTTCCTGTAAGCAGCATCCACTCTACAATAAGAAAAAGGTAACACTGCACAAACAATGGAACTTGTCACACCATCTACTAAACTCGCAAACAGATACTTATAATGGTAACCCACACTTCAAGAATGTTTCTAAGAAAGGAAACTTTCATTAGTAAATGGAAATGCCACTACCTATATATAAGCATTCTATACACTTGGGAGGAACAAATTTCTCTAAAAATTATGATACACCCAATAAGACATGAATGAACCACGTATCATAACTGAACCGAACTTCACAAAAATTACAATATTTAATTCAGTCGAACCTAATTTTACCTATAGGCTCCCCATTTTATTCTTTTTCAGATTACGCTGACCAGTTCCACTTGGTCGTTTCGTTTGAGTTGCTGTCTTCAACTTGTGCAATCTCTCCACAAGCTCTTTAGGTTCTCTCGTTCTTCTGTTGAATCCTCTTACACATAAATAATCTACAATATAGTAAATATACATGTATGAGCCTTTAAAAAAGCAAAATAAACATATGCTGCTTTTACGAGTATAAAAGTTTAGTTTTTACCTCTCCAGAAACATACTTGAATTTCTTTTGTGGTCAAACCTAGTTCAACATAATAAGTAATAATTTCAAAATTTTGGAATTATTGGAAGATAACGATAAATCAAATGAAACAAAAAGTAATAATGATATACCTGTAGCAATCGCTGACGCTGAACTTCCGCAATAAACAATGCGTTGTTTTAGATCCCATAAATATGATCGTGCTATTTTTACTGGGCGATGACTTGATTCATCATCCGCGAAAACCTGCGTTGATTTGCTTCTTTTTAGTTACATGTTTCAACTCAAATCATTTAAAAAATTACATGTAAGATGCTTGGCAAGAAGAGTATTACCTCATTCACTTGAAAATATGTTCCATTAAGTGGAAATCTACCTTGCATTGCTGTCCGACATGGTATCTGCACAAGAATGTACTTTAATTACAAAATCAACTAATAAGCATATATAAAAAATGTAAAGTAAACATTGTATTTCTCTTACCATGAACGTTCCATAAACATCCACATCGTGTTGCTGACCTGTACAGTTCTCTGAACATTCCTCTTCACTATTGAGTTTCTCTGATACACGATCTGAGTTTTCTTTCACAGTTTCCGTAGATAATGTCACGGTTTCATCTATAATGGGTTACACATCAGTAACCATGTTGAACATTTATAAAACACATGTTGAGCTATTGTGATTTGTGATTCGTTACCAGTTATCCAAATGTAAATAGTTACCTGGACTCCATATAGATAGCAGGTAAAAGCACGGATCGTTTGGATCACGTTCCCCAAGCTGTTCCAAAACAAAATCAACAATTCTAGTAAATGGGATTACAAGCACACGAAACTACACAATTTAACACGGTTGACTGTTCGACTTACCCCATGTAAGCTCAATAAAGGATGATTGTCTGGAATCTCATACCTGCATATATATGCAGACTAAATTAGGAATCACAATCGCTACATAGTTAACTGTGCGAGGATGAGCAATGTAACTTACACTAAATGTTCTGTTCTAAGATCTTTGATATTCTTGAGTTTCCTCGCGGGTATTCTGGCAGCTTGAGCACTAACAACAACAGCATTTGAGATTTCTGCATTGTTTTGGATTTGTTTCTCATCTATGTACTTGCTCACATTTTCTACGAACTCTTCGTTGTTGAGCACAATAATAGGGATTTCAGGAACATCCGTATACAAATCCTCAATGTCGACAACGTCATGTTCAGATTTTGGTGTTCTTGGCAATTCTACTATCGGATTAAATGATTTTAGGTGGTGCTGTAGTGGAGTATGCATTTCAATATAGGGATGTGGAGAGGGAGGTATTTCAAGATACGGTTGCGGCGAGGTAGGCATTTCAGGATACGATTGCGGGGAAACAGGCATTTTATTATATGGTTGCGGGGAGATGGGCATATCAGTATGTGGTTGTGGGGAGATAGGCATTTCGATATCTGATTCCAGTGAGCTATGGAATCCATGCATTCCTGGTGATGGAGGCATTTCCACAATGGGTTCATGGTTGGTTGTTTGTGACCGTGATTGGGTGCCACCGTGTCCTAGGAGAGGTAGTGACTGTGATGTTCCAGCATTGGCACTGGCACTGTCAATAGGAAGGCATGCACTGCATTCAACACAAAACACTCAAGAGACTGAAACTGAGCTTGTTAAACCCAAAACTGCAAGAATGCATACCTGACGAATGCACTTGCAAAGTATTTACAGCTTGCTCTCAGCGGACATGCATTACAATATGGACTTCTTTTCTTGCAAAATATCTGTACCAATATAACAAGAAGCAAATAGGTTAACTATTCAGATTCTTTGGGATACGCAAAGAAAAGATAATTATAAATACATTGATTGCCTGAAATCAGGACTAATTGGAATGGTACCTTGCCAAAGGTGATCATCTGATAATGCAGTTCATATCTGCATCAGATAAATTAACAATGAAACAGTAACAAAAGCATGTGAAATCTGTCTAACAACAAGCAACATAATGAAGGATGCAAATATAGCTTACAATGTCAGCTGATCGAGTTCACACAGTCGCGGCCACAAATACTTCTGAATCGCATCCATAAGTGGATATCTGCAAGGGGTTGCAATTTAGAAGGTGTACATGTAGTGATGTAGTTGTAAAATCTGTAAGTGTTAAGGAAAGTAATATTAACTGTTCTAACAAATGAAATTGAAGTCCTTCGGGTACATCTTTGAGGTCAACCCATCCCAAACGAACAGCTATCCGTCCAACGTTCGTATCCACCTGTAGAAACAATATTAAAGTGAGAATGTGTATCCATCTTCTCTATTCTTGGTCGTGCCAAAAAAATTTACTTTTGACTGCTGCATTACCGGAAAAGCAACTTGCTCCAGTGCCAATAATCGTATACATTCCACGCTTTTCAAGCCAAGTCCGTCTATACTCAGCAAGAAATCCCTGCAATATTTATTTGATACGTCACCAATGACATCAACCAAAAGCTGGGTCCAACTAAATCTAAGCGCTCATTAATGTTACATCACGAGTTAAACTAAAATTAATTATACATGCAAGAATGGACTTACTTTGTTACATCTGGTGGTGTATCTCTCAACCATTCTAAGTCAAGACTTCCAAGTTCAGAAAATATTCTGTGCAAAGCATTCTGCAGAAAATTGGAACAGTATGACTTGCTTCTATGTAAATCTTATACTGCTGGGATCAAAAGCATGTTCTTGGATTATGCTAAAAAATGATATACCTGCATTGATGCTGCCAATATATTATGCTGCCCCCTCTTTTTGATAGCGTCTGCAACCTCTTCAGTTGGTGCCCTCCTCACTGCATCCCAGTCAACTGAATCCGTCTGACCTTCGCTTCGTTCCCTTTTCTCTTGGCAATATTTTGTTTTTATTTTAAGCCAATCAATCACAGGGGTTTTACTTTTCTGAACTTTGGGATGGGTAGAATCTTGATGTTGTTTCCTCTGCTCCTGTTGATGAGATGGCAATTCATCTGTTTCAGATTTTGGAAGAGAAGAGTGTTGCAAGTGTGTCATTTGATCTGGTAGATGCGTAAGCAATTCTTGTGTTTCAGAGTTTGGATGGAAGGAATTTTGAGATTCGGTCATCTGCTCTCGTGGACAAGGTAGATGTTCCGTGAATTCAGAGTCTGAATGAGATGAGTAGTGAGGTTGAGCCGTATACTCCTGCTGAGAGAGCAATTCCTCAATTTCTGAATTTGCATGTGATGGATTTTGGGGTGGGGCATTCTGCTCCTGTTGTGAAATACAGTCCTTTCTTTCAGATTTTGGATGAGATGAATCTTGAGGTCGGTTCATCTGCTCCTGTAGGGCAAGCCATTCCTCAAACCCACTTAATCCTACTATTGGAATCCCAATATCATCTTTCACATTATTTTCAGCGAATTCATTTCTGCTATCAGTCCTGACAGAATCCAGGGCTACCTGCTCACCATCCAAAGTCCTGTCATTAAGTGATTCATGATGTGATAGCTCACTTGTAAATACTACTTCATTGCTCCCACATGACTCCTGAGAAGTAGCAACCCCTTCGCATTCTTCTGGAGAAACTTTCTGGGTGTGGACTGGGTACTTAGCAGCAAGGGACATGTAAGCAGAACTGTGAGGCAAACAAAACCAATGTCAGTTTCTTTTGCTAGCCTCTACCGTGACCTTGAAAGTGAAACACTCAAACGTACTCCTAAAATGTTGCTGGATGGGAGCAACACCGGACTGATAGGTAAGATATTGATGCCTAACCATAAGCAACTCATTACAAAAAATTAACTTACCTTGAAAGATGGTCGGAGACGTTTTGTGTCAGGAAAACACCCATCACTGAGTCCAGAATAGAACCTTTCCATTGCGAGAATCGTCTGTTCCCTGTTGAAATTATGAACTGTTAGTAGAGAAGATGCAAGAGATGAACCATCTTATATTATTGGCATAGCGTACCAGATCATAGATGCAGACAGCAAATGGAATAAAAAAAAGTAACGAAGACAAACATTAGATAACTTAGGCAAGAAGATACCTTGAATCATATGCATACAAGATATGAAGGCCTGAACCTTTTCTTTAAACACGCGTCTTTCTTCTCGCCACCATTTCTTACTCTCCTCGTCCTCATTACACTGATGATCACAGGAATCTCCTAATCCCATTAAGGCCCTCCACATTGGCATTGTCTTTGAATCAAAATTCACGTGGGGAATCACTTTCTTTTTTTTATCGGAAGCAACCAATGCTTGGTTGCCAGTGTCATTGATCACGTCAATACTATTATCAACCCTACTCGGTAACTCTTGTCCATGAATCAATTTAGATGGTTCACAGTAAGGAACCAATAAGTGACTGTTCACATAGTAACTATCAGACTCAACTGTAGGACCCGATTCACGATGAGAATCCTGTAACTGATTGTTGTATAGTAGATTTTGATGATTTGGGTCATCGGTAGTCCAGAGACCACCTCTTGCTTCACCGTTGGTCTCCTGTTCATTCGTAACACATGGCACACGACTCAACAATTGATTGTTGTGGAAAGTAGGGTCCAGGAGAGGAGGTTGACCAATAGACTGAAAACCAGCACCTAATGAGACAGAATAATCTGTTTGCATAGGCACAGATTTTTGAAACGGGTAGAAATTATCCGTTGAGTAAACATTGTTGTGCACTGGCACGTTATCATATGTCCAAGGACCCAGTGAGTGAAGGTTCCTATACGGGAAACTTACAGCATTCATGGAGGAACAATCAAGGCCTGGCTCCAGAGCTGAATCACTTTGCATTGACACACAATTTTGAGATGCATAGGCACTGTCGTCAGGCATGTCTCTGACAAATAAATGCTCATTGATTGTAAATATCGGATCAAACACTTTAGACTGTGGCTCTTCAGTGTGATCGACATATTGGTTTCTGACACAATCCTTTTCTTCTTGGGAGGGTGCTGTGCCTTTTGACGTTGTAACTAGGTTATCATGGGTTGGCCATATATCTGTCTCGAGTACTTGCACGCTAGGCTGTTGTTCTAGGGTGCGGATCGCTGACTTATTGAATGATGGACCATAAAGTAGGGGAAAAAACTCTCTTCGTCTGGTTACGCCTTTTGATCTTTGCCTTCTAGTAGGTAGGCTCACTTTCTGACTTATCAAAATTGGCTCCTTTGACGTCAATTGTTTTGGAGTCCGAAAAAAAAGAAGTCTTGACACATCTACTCTTTGTTTTCTTAGCATCCTTTGCTGCTTCATAATCTTAAATTTATTTAGTTTGCACTTTCTCATTAGCTGGATGCACGGACAAGCTAGCATGTTCCTTCCATTTGAAATAAGGGGAATGTGCAGAATTGCGAGGTGATCCTCACTCTTTGAATCTGAGGAAGACACTGCACGGATTTTGTTTTTGTTAGTATGAGAGATGGACATATCATTGACCACCCCTGAGTTCAATCCTTTCCTCCTTGAACTAGCAAAATTTTCCCCTCCAGCTAAATAAAATGCTGACCCATCATGGAGAGTCCGCGCTCTAGATTCGTTCTCATTGACTCTCACCTCCTCCACGGATGTTGCCTCAACACAAGTAAAGTTATGTTGAATGTTGATAGAGGGTTGGGTTTTTCTCTTTCTAACATACACTACTAGCGTTGAGTCAACCTTCTTCAAACTGTCTCTCTCAAGCCTAAGTGATTCTAAATCCTTGAAGTCCATATCAGTGTAAGACTCCGACATGTCTACTGTAGCAGAAACTGTATTTACTTCCTTGTAGCCCAAAGTTTCTCTGGATATCACCCTGAAATCTTTTGGTTCAGCTAGATTCAGGAAATCGTCACTGGAGATATACCTTTCTTCAGCTTCATGATTACGGAGTTTCTCTTCCCCAAATAAAGGTGGTTGGATAGCTTTCTCTCCTAATTTCCCATCCTCAGGAGATGGTGGCTCAGGAGCAACATTAAGGACTTGGGCAGTGATGATAGACATGTGAGTCAAATTCTCATCATTAAATAGAGCTCGCCGGCATGCCTCTTTATATACTTCACCTTCAGCTGAACCTAACAATGTTTCTTCAGACACAACGACGTCTCTGCCTACAGCATCATAAGTGGCCTCTGTTGGGCTAACAGCCACATTGGGCTGCTGTTTCTTCTTACGCACATACTTTCTTTTACTCCGCAAATCTTTCTTAGGACTGACACGCCTTACCTTGACAGGTTTAGATATCTTAACCTTAGCTTTTTTAGTTTTGAGGCTAAACTTATCATCTGCAACTTTGGGTCTACACTTCCTCTTTTTTGCAGGCTGATTACTTAACTCTGTCTTCTCACTCAAGTCATCTAGTCCCCTTTTCTTCCCTTTCTCTTTCCTTTGAGGCGGGGTAGACAATACCCTATGAAACTCCGATGCATTCTCAGCAACTGACTCCTCGTCGACAATAATTATTTCCACAACTACATGAAATTCAAATATCACTACCAGATCACCAAAAGAACAATTATCCGACCATGAAACCAAACTAATATGTATAACAGAAAAACTTATATTGTATATATGTTGTGTAGTGGACAGGAACGGATAACTAGAGGAAGAATCTATGAAAAAATTTGATCCACTTGAATAAAATAAATAAATAAATGCAGAATCCAGTCAACACTGAACCTAAGAGAGTCGGAACAGATTTTTATACTAGCGTTTTATTCAGAAGCTGAGCACATGGTGATTGGCATAGAGCATGAAATTCAAAACTGTGATCCCCTAATTACTTCCAACTGCATTATTCAGTTCTTTGAAACCAAAACCCTAATTCCTAAAAAGCCTAACATGAAACGAATTGAATGCTCAGCCTGTATCCGCACTTCAATTGCCGAACATAAACCCTAATATATTGGCTGATCTTAAATTTTTTTTTTTAAAATACGCACCTTTGGGTACAGCATGAATTGTAGTGGTCGGAACAGGCGATCGTTGGTGGTATGACGACGCCATTGGGGACGGCGGAGGAGCTTCTTTTCTCAGGACTGGTTTTAAACGAATAACGATACGCTCGGCAGGATAAGTGAGTGCGTGTTTAATTCTGTGTCGAAATCAAAAACCCTCGTTTTCTTTAGTAGTAATAAACTCAACCAACTGCTGCAAAAATAATTGTCACACTATTAATTTCTGTTTATTTTTATTCGTATTTATTTTAGGTTTATCTAAACCTATAAAAGAATAAGAAAAAAGATATTTAATCAAGCATAAAATTATAATTTTACCCTCTTTTTATAATTTGACCCATCTTTTCACCATTAATCACAAAATACTATTAAATTAAATATAACGGGTCTAGTCTGGCCCCATTAAATAAAATTTAAAAACTAAAACCTGAAAATATTAAAAATAAACAATTAAAAATTAAACTAAAAATTGAAATTATTAAAAATTAACATTAAAAATAAAAAAAATTAAGCAGGAAATATTTAGCATTTTTAAATAAATCAAATGGAGACATGAGAAAAAATTTCATCAGAACGACGGGAGCGCAGCTAATTTTTTATGAAAGAATTTGAAATGTACTGAATTGACGATAGACAATGGATCAAATACAAATGGAGTTTTAAAATAAAAAGTATTAAAACTTTTAGGTCATTCATTTTTTTATGTGACAATCTATAATTAATCAATATTTTCATTAGTAATAAATTCACAAAAGATTATATTGGATATTTCAGATTAATTGAATTACATCAATTATTTTGTAAACTTGTTTCGTATATTTATCCCTTATATTCCACCACATGTTTCAAATATGATAACCGCTTTTATCTACTTGATTTGTCTTGTCAAAAGAAGCAACATCGCTACGGTTTGAATTTTTATATATTTGAGTTTTTTTATAATTTCTCACCAATTTTCTTGTTTGTTTACCAAAAAAAATTCAATTGTTTCCTATTTGAGTATTCTAATTCCCGATTGTCCATATTGAAGACATGACAATTTTTTGTCCCAAGTTTGATTTTTATAATTTCTGACACGTCCACACTACAGAATTGACAATTTTTGATGTTCAAAGATTATCTGTCATCTATTTAATTTTTATAATTCTCGACTTGTCCACACTATAGACCTGACATGTTCACAAAAATAGAAAAATCAAGCATACCAGAACCATCACGTCCACCAAAGCTCCACAGCCTTGTATCCAATCTGGTCGACAACGACTCATACGGCTGCTGTCGAGAAGACGAGAGGTGCGGCTCTCGGATCTGGCGAGTCAATTCAGCAGCGACGAGGGCGGTTCATGCGCTCCTCTGCTCAGCATGACGATTCACACGCTCCCCTTGCTCCATGGTTGTTTGCAACAGATCGCGCACAACCTTCTCCCTGTGTGTGCATACAACCGTCGCCGATTATTGTAGATTTTTTTGAATCTGGTTGCTTCACTTTTGGAAGAAATAAATCGTTTTCGCTTTTGGTAGGTTTTGGCCGAACAACCCAATCCCGACAAATTAGGGATGGGATTCATCTGAAAAAAATATGACGATTATACCCCTGACATTAATTTTAGTTTAAACTTTATTATTAAATTCCTAAAAATAGGGTAATATCAGTCGTTGATTAAAAACTAATCAAGAATCCTAAATTTTTAATACTTTATAAAAATAGCACACTTTATACCTGCTCTCCTCCCTTGAAAAAAACGTTCATTAATAAATAAACTATCAAAATTAAATCCGACTTTTATTATTGTTGAACTTAGCATAAATCGTGTGTACTATAACGTTAAATTGGACTCAAGTTAAGGTTTGGTTCTGTAAAATATAATGGGAATAATGTTTTTTAAATTTGTAAATTATCAGTTTTGACCATTTAAATTCACAATTCAAAAAAAAATTTAAAAATCCTCAACTTCTCAGTTGACTTTCTTGTAAACTTAGAAATTTATGTTGACTTTGTCATTATAGGCATGTTGTGAAGACGAGTGACGGGACTCATTGACGACGTGAAACGACAGCCACACCGGATCGCTCCTCCGTCCGCGCACCATCACACTCGATAACGACATGCCTATAATGGTAAAGTCAACATAAGTGTCTAAATTTAAATGAAAGCCAATTGAGAAGTTGAGGATTTTGGTGAGTTTTTTGAGTTGGAGATCTAAATGACCAAAACTGAAAAGTTTGAGATTTAAAAAATATTATTCCCAAAATATAATTGTAGAAGATTTTTTCCACGGAACACCTTTATCTTTAGATTATTTTTCCTAGTGGCTAGTGTTGAATTTCTTTAACAAAATAATTAATATTTTGCTCCATTAATCCAACAGCTTTGAAAGTTATTTTGTCCAAGCTAACGGGAGTGCCGCCAAAATCCGATATTCGAACATCATTTTGACGACAACGACTCAAATGCTTAAGAATCTATTCCACTGTTGATGTTACCAGATCGTCACACGCTCAAGCCCAAGTGTGGCGCATCTTCGAAAGCTCTAGCCTTAGAGAAAAGATTGATTGCTTTATATGGATAAGGAGATGCGTACAAAGCGATTCGAACTCACGAATTCTCATAATGCAATAATCAAAAGTGTAACTGTTTGATCACAATCTCTTCTGTCTTCATATGGATAATAGGTCGTGGTTTTACGTTTCATGTCGGCTTCTAAGACTAAGTTGATTTGATTTATACGTGGTTACGTTAGTTTGGATAAAAAATGACTTTTAGTGCTAATGAGTAAACGAAACAATGTATTACAGAAGAAAAAAAAACGTAACGGTGCTTCTAGAAAAACAACATGAAGATAAAAAAGATTTTTCTATAAATAACCCTTAATTTTGTGTAAGATCGTACTATGATCAATACTTAGTCACTACAACTTAGACCCTGTTTATAAACAAGATTTTGAATTTTTTTTGAAATAGTTTTAAATTTATTTTTGTATCCCTTTTTAACTTAAAAATTAAAATCAAAACAAACTCAAAAGGTTGGGTGTTTATAAACTTTCATGTTTTTATCTCAAATCCCCACCCTATCCCTTTTTCCCCCAATCAATCCCAATTACCTCAGCCTTCATCCGACCCTCCATCCGCGGTAGCGCTGGCTCCATCCCACCCTATCGCTCCGCTAATCCCAACTACATCGGCCACTTTACCCCCTCCAACGACGGCAACGCCTCCATTCGTGTGGTACGGTCGATTCGATGATGGTGGATACGGTGCTGGCGTAGAGGGTAATAGTGCGGTTGTATTGTGGTGTAGATGTGTTGCAAAGGTGTGGTGCTATAATTGGATGTGGTGTCGTGAGGTTGGGGTGGTGTGGTGCGGATGGATTGCGCAGATGGGTGTGGTGTGGATGACTGTGGCGCGGTGCGGATGGGCCGCGCGGAGTGTGGTGGAGCTCGCGACGATGGTGGTGTGGATGGGTTTGATTGTTGTTGTGGTGAGCCGCGGCAACAGAGTGCGGAGGTGAAGTGGTGGTGGGTTCGATTGTTTTTGTTGAAGGTGGATTTGTTTACGGTGCGAAGGTGTGGACAATGGTGGGTTGCGGTGGGCGGTGGTGCGGAGATGGTCGCGGTGGTGAGTTGCGGTGGTTGAAGGCTTGGAGGTGGTGGACAATGGTGGTCGGAGGCTTGGAGGGGTTGGGTCGAGTGAAAAAGAGATGAAGAAGGGTGTTGTTTGTGTTGTTGTAGTTTTGATATTTTGAAAATCTCAAACCCAGAGTAGCGTTTGAGATTTGGAAATTATTTTGAAGTTAAAAGTTAACAAGAAAGTGAATAAAGAGTAAATCAAAATCTTTTCAAAACAAATCTCAAAATTATTTGAGAACCTGTTTATAAACAGGACCTTACTCTAATGAGATTTGATTTTTAAAACAAATTGTTCAATTCAACCATCCATGTTTTTTTTCTTGTAAACTAGCGTACCGCCCGTCGTCCCGACGGGAATGCGTTGTCCTGAATGCGCAATAGAATCGGTCAAATACGGGCGTGACTCAATAATCAATTTTTGGGCCAGTGTGATTTGTGTAACATAAAATCTTTAATTTTTAAATTTTAATTGGTCAAGGCGGGCCCGTATTTTGTGTGTGAATTTATTTTTTTATTTTTTTATTTTTTAATTTTTAATTTTTAATGGGTCGGGCCGGGCCCATTTAGTCAGTGTAAATTTAAAGGTTTTAGCGACGGATT
>JAWWMW010068931.1:0-14690 GCA_035048345.1 Echeveria elegans | reverse complement strand
GTATTTGACCAATTTTTTTACATATAGATTTCTCATTCGGGATGACGGGTTGTCACAAAATTAAAAATAATATAATAAAACTATATTCAAAAAATAAGAAATATAGCATTCAAAAATTTTAATTACAAAAATAAAATTATAGAGAGAAACGTTGGAAATTTTTATTAAAACTGAATTAAAACATGAAGAAAATTCTCGTCGGGACGACGGATCTGACACTTGTACTCAATAAACGAATTGCTTGGGTGAATACTTTTGTGGACACGCATTGACACATATGACATTGCCATACAACATTGCTTTCTACTCCCTCCGTCCTCTTTTATTCTGTACATTTGGTAGTTATTACGAAATTTAAGAAATAATGATAGTGTGAAAGAGAAAATAATGTAAAGGTAAGTGAATGGAGAATAAAGTATGAAAGAGAGTATTATGTGAGAGATAAAGTCGGAAAGAGAATTGCCCTAAATGAAAATAGGAAAAACAAAAAGGGACACTAAAAATAAAAATAGAAAGAACAAAAAAAGATAGAGGGAGTATATGAAAATTTGCGGCTAAGGTCATCAAAAAGATGATGTGGAGAGTACATGCCACAGTGCTGTCTATCAATGAATGGAGTAGCATTGTACGGCAGTAGTTGTGAATCTTAATTAAACTTTATCTTATGATTGATAGACTAGTGGTGAATCATCGTTTCGACGGGAATTGTTTCTCTGTTAAATTTAAATTATTGTATTTTATTTAAATTTTTAATTTTTCAATTTTAATTTTTTAATTTAGTTGGAAAAGTTTAGTTAGGTGATAGAGATTTAGTTAGATGTTGGTAAATGTATGGATTTAGTTAGATGTTGTTGGTAAATATATGGTTTGTTAGTTAGATATTTAGCTGGAATGGTTTAGTTAGGTGATAGAGATTTAGTTAGATGTTGTTGGTAAATGTATGGATTTAGTTAAATGTTGTTGGTAAATGTATAGTTAGCTAGTTAGATATTTATTTGGAATGATTTAGTTAGGTGATAGAGATTTAGTTAGATGTTGTTGGTACATGTATGAATTTAGTTAGATTGTTGTTGATAAGTGTATGATTTGTTAGTTAGATATTATTTTATATAGATATATTTTTTGTCTTATTCTCCAACTATTTTTAGCAACGAAATTAATAGTTATAGCGTCGAAAATTTTCATCGCTATATGTATGGTGGTGGATTGAATTCTTTTATATTAGATTCAACATTTCAACCACTTACGTACCAAAACTTTCAGTACGCGTAGGACCACAGCCCAACCCTTTCTAGCAAAGTTGCTTCACTTGTTCTATGAATAAACTACTATAATTTAAAAAAGAAAAAAACATGAGTGCATATATATATATATATAGTTGGTTGGGAGTGATTCTTTACTATACCATCATATGACATGCATGAGTATGACTGATTTTCTGATGAATGTGAGAGTGACATACGAGCATTTCTTTCACGAGTAACAAATGGGCTCGTATTTTCATTTTCCAAAACAACAGTGTAATCTTGTTGTTGGTCAATCGTGACTACTGAATTATTGAATTGTTACACATATATACTGTGATGTACGTCATCTTAAGCTACCTGAAATGTCATGTTTTAATTACTGGGCTGATATAGTTAGAAATTGAATACAACATGAGCCTAGCTTTACTATGTTAACAAGATTTGTTGAGTATATATTTAAATTCAAAAGGTTTCTAAACATTAATTCTTCATTATATCGGTCAAGCTCTTATATACTCCAGACTTGAGCCGTAGATTGATGCCCTACATATTTGCATTGTCAGAGACACTCAAAGTACAGATATGTAGTATGTTCATTATTTCAGTCAAAAAATTAATTGGTTTAACCGTTATACTACCACCCGCATTATGCATCTGTATATATTAATGAACTAGTGCAAAACCCGTCGGTCCGACGGGATGATGCGAAACAGATATTCTTGGTACTGAAAGTTACTTCGAACATCACAAAGTAATCTGCTGAAGAGAATGAATTAAACACAGATACAGTGACAGAACAACGCGAATACATTTCACAAAAAAAATGGGCATTACCCAAAAAAGTAAAAAATAAAGTTACAAAAATGCACATTATAGAAACACGGCGTGAACATACTTACAACACACAAACACGGCGTGCAAACAGCCACATTACATTACAACATAACAACACTAATTTTAAATGAAGCTACTTCCACAAAATTCGACTTCTAAGCGAACGAAGCATTCTTGATAGACTTGTGAGCATTCTTGATAGAATTCCCTGACAATTAAGGGACGACCATAGAAGTCAGTAAGTAATATTAAGAAAGGTTCAAAATAAGTGAATACAGTAAGTATCTGCATAGAATGCTGGTACAACAAAAGAAAAGCAGTGCACTAACACAGTAGGGCATCAAAACAAACTGAATAGTACAACTCAAAACGTTTGACGTATAAACAGAACACCAACAAATCTACAGCAACACAGAACACTTCAAGGTGAGTACAACAACTTCAAAAATTTGTTGTGTGATGCAACGCAGAGCAGAACCACAACAAAACAGTAGCACAAAAACACAACTGTTTTAGAAGTGCAAAGTCAGCGCGAGTGCCGTATTCCCAAACAACATTAAAAAAGGAAAATTGTTGCCAACAAAGCAAACAAAATGAGCACACTTCAGCAACATTTAATCAACAAATAATCAACAGTGAAATGAAGTAATTAACGGCTTCTTGGAAAAAGAATCAAGGTTTGCAACCGCGATTTCAGCAGCATTTAAGATATTAAAAGCAACAAACAGTCTACATTTCAGATAGTAATGTAATGGGAACAAATAATGTAGGCAACATTTAGGCAACTACTTAAGCAACAGTTCAACATTCCAGTCAGCAATTTGAGAAGCGATTTCAGTCAGCTATTTAGCTGCAAACTCTATACACTGGCAGAATGTAAACTGACCTGGTTAAGGGGTAATGAGCAGATTAAGCAGCTAAAAAATCAGCAATATGATTCCAATCTGCAGCAACATAATGACGAAGCAGTCACGGGCTGTCCATTAAAATGAAAACGCAGTAAAAATTTTAGAACTAAGACAAAACAAAACAACACTTACAACATTTTGCTATATATCAAGATTTCATTACTGATTTCAACATTCAACATGCTATTTGAAATTCCAACATGCTATTTTAGTTAAACCTCACAATGGCAATTATGTCAATAAATAGCAAGATTCCATCAGCGATTGCAGCAAAAAAATAACAACATTTCAGCAACATTTAAGAAACAAATACTCAACATTTCAGCAGCGACAAATACCAACAATATATTTCAGCCAGCAACATGTCAGTGACTTCAGCAGCGATATTTCGGCAATGTTTCAGTCAGCAAATATATTTCAGCAACATTTCAGCAATATAGTCCAGCGACAAATAAGTTCAGCAATGTTGCACTCAGCAAATTCAGCCAGTGAGTACGAAGTACTTACGGAGAGTAAGACACTCTAATTCTAAGCAATTCTTACATAATAATCAACTTAAAAAGATTGCTGAAATATAAGCAATTCTAAGCAATCACAATTTAAACATTACAGCAATTCAGACAGTGAGTAAGAAGTACTTAAATGATCGAGAAAATCTTTTAAGAAAACATCCAGAAGCAATTCTTTGAGTTAGACCTACAAATTTGCGACGGGATATAAAAAAAAGCTCTCACTATACATTTCAAATAGGGGCTACATTCTTCCCACGACCGTAAGCCAGCTGATAGCATTCATAAAATGAGCTCGACAGTAAAACATAATACCAACCACCATGACACGTTATAAACCTTGTAAAAAGAATACTTGAATTCCAAAGAAAATGATATAGTTTGTAAACTCACGACCTCTTTGATGAAAAACAATGCGGCGCCTTTCCACTTTGAACATTATTCCAACACACCAACATATTTCTAATAGCGTCAGCAAAACTTCCTGCGGTCGAAAGTCAGCTTATAGCATTCATAAAATTAACTCGACTGTAAAAATAATACCAACAGCCATGACACGCTACAAACCTTGTAAAAAAGAATACTCCGATTCCAAAGAAAATGATATAGTTTGTAAACTCAAGGCCTCGTTGATGCAAACTGACGATGACACAACTTTCCACTTCAAATCATTATCTGGAAATATTTGCCCATCACTGGGGAGCCCCAATGCCCCTAAACTTGCATCCACAACACAATGCAGCACTTAACGCCGATCTGGTGGAGTACCTGCATTAAATCAATTAGAGAAAACTCAATAATAGTGCGGCGGAAACACAATTTGAACAAAACAAAAAATCAGAACATCACAACTCCAACAGGACTGATTTTGATTCAGCAGGCAGTAATTTGAAATCTTAAACCCGGAACCAACAGGGCTCAAGCTACAAAGCATCATCATAGTTGAGCTACAAATGATGTACTTTAATTCTACCAATCCAATACCAACAACCACCGCTTAAACCCTCGACCGTCAATTTAGAATCATCAAAATCAAAACTTGTTGACTCAGCAGTGATCAGCGGAACGATATTCAGAGTAAAGGATGCACCTTCGAACGGATTTTGTCTCAAAATTTCACAGTTCAGTTTACCAAATCGCGCACCGGAACCGCCAATTTAGGGGAAAAAAACGCTCAGATCTACAGCCGACTGAAAAGCCCTAGCTAACACGACATTCCCAACCCCATAGATCGAGAAATCAAACATACCTAAACTCCAATTTGACCTCCGGCAGTTCGGAGATATCTTCAAAACCCTAACTTCACGCCTTCCGCCGTGCGACGAACGCGTGCGACGAAGCCGAAATCTTCGGATCCGACTGTGGCAGCCCAAGAGGAATGGTGGTGGGTTGGCGGAGGTAAGAGGAGGGCTACGGGGGTTGGCGGAGGTGAGAGGCAACCGGTGGATTGGACGTGCAAAGGGGACGGGACGACGCGAGCGACAGGTGAGAGAGAACGGTGGGATTGGTCGGTGGGTCGGGTGGGCTGGGCCGGCTGTGTGTTTGGGTGGCGACGGACGACGAATCGGGTGACGGTGGCGACGGACGACGAATCGGGTGAGAGTGAGGAAATCGGGTGAAGGTCGAGAGTGAGGAAAGAGGAAAGAGGCGGACGACGTTGACGCGGTCAAGTGAATGAGCGACGTCACGGGTGAGGATGATGACGTCAGCGTAGTTGGGGTTCAGTCGACTGAGGAAATTAGCAAGGAAAATTTATGAAATATGGTTGCTAAATGTGTGATGTGTAGATGTTTAGTTGGATAAATTGGTTTGATGTTCTTTTATTAGTATAGATTCAATATTGAGTATGAATGCGCCAGGGAGCTACTTGTCATATGGAATTGCACCATATACAGTAGAAATAAATGGTAATGGATGCTTCATATGAATTCGTCACATCAAGCTGACGCGTAGTAGACTGTATTTATTCCATTCAGATTGTAACTTTTTTTCTTTCTTTGGTTCAATCTTTTGATCTTTTCTTTCAGTTAAAATGCAAAAGAGCATCAATACCATTGATTTCATGGAGGGAAAAATTGCACATGTACGATTGAAAAGGATATACTGGATCGCATTAGAACTCTCATATTAATAAATGTGTGAATGTAGGTGAACACTGAAGTAAGAACGTGAGAAACGAACATATATAAAAAAGTTATGATTTTTAGAATTTTCACGTTCTCATATTAACAAGAGTTCTTACTAATAATCGAACCCAAAAGAGGAGATAACATACAAAAGAGTGATCGAAGGTAGCGAGAATGATGAGAGGCGGTGGTGGATGGCGGGGCCATATTTCATATGAGACCATACATTTGCATGCCAATGCTATATAATATGTTGATTTTGAACATGATTCTCGTGTTAGAAATCCTCGATCCATCATTTGTCTCCTTTTTCATGCTGTGCAGGTGCAGCAGCTAAACCCCATAACCATAAATAATGATGCTACTGGCCACTGCTGTTAGTGAATGCATGATATATATATTTGTAGCTACTGTATAAACAGTGATCACTACGTATAGTATTCAATATTCATGTCATCATGTGTACGTGTGTTCGTTTGTGTTGTATGCTGTAAGCATTTCATCACTCGTACCATCAGCACAAAGGCGGTTTTGGTTTGAATATATGAAAGTCACCGGAGAGGTCCGAAGGATTAGGATAAGCCAGCACTTTGAAATGGAACATCTGTATGGATGGAGAACACCTAAGTCGTCTTCAATCCTCATGCACTATGTACTATGTTGAATAATATGCCACTGATTCTAACAAGTACTCCTTCCGTTCTCTTTTATTCTTCATATTTCTATTTTGGATGTTCATTTTTGTTCTTTTGATTTTCAGTTTGAGTAGTTTTTTTTCTTACTCTTATCTCTCACAAAACACTATCTTTCATATTTTATTCTCTACCCACTCACTCTTTTTTCTCCCAAAACTCATTATTTCTTAAATTTTGTGTCAAAAACTAAAGAGAAAGCACATATCGAACAAAGGGAATACAATTAAAACTTGACAAACATAATGTGCCTAGTAGTAGTGACTACTAGTAGTCAAATACGGAGGCGGTGTATATTATATATACATCGTAACATTCTCATATATTTATGCATAAAGCACAGAGCACCGTGCCTTGAATAAATCCAAGTCGAGAGTAACAAACTTGTCTTGTTCGTTAGTTAAATTATACATGTACCCTCTTTTACCTCCATTGTCGCCCTTTATATATATACTCTAGTTGACCGACACTAATCTCGGTGTTTGCGCTTGGTTCCATCTTTGTAGTCACTTAATTTTTTTTTTTTTTGATGATATTTTTTTTGATAGTTAGATTACAATCATCTGAAACTGATCAATCCAGACCTGCCATTTTTGACAAAGTTACAGTAAGATATTATTCAAGATACCAAGAAGAAGAAAAGATGGTAGAATAGAAAAAAAACAAAGGGAACCAAAAATGTCCGCAAATGGTGGTTTGTGATTTATGTTGATCCTTGAGTACTTTGGAATTTGATGGATGAATTACCCGCAAGTTGGGGATAGGTGTGAAACCCTATGATCCTCTTTTATAAAAAAGAAGGAAAAAAAATTACCTGCAAGTTCAGTTTATCAAAGGTGACACCGGAAAAAGAAAAACACATACATGAAGATATAATGCCGCTAGCTGTATAATTAGTATTGATTCCTCAGAGTATTGTATGATTACACGAAAGATCTTTTGGTTATACTTTCTGCAGATGAGTATCTAAAGGGAAGGAAAAATGAAATGGGACGTTTGACGTTAACAGTTGCCAGCTATGAGTTAGTTTTTTTTGGATTCTAGTTGTGAGATGGAGGGCGAGTTCTTGGCCTAGAATAATCTGAATAATCAAAACTAGGGTGAATTTCTTCCGCAGAAGGATTAACATTGCTAAATGATATATTCATAGCTGCATTGTCATCTTTCTCAGTCTCCTTCAAATGTTGATCATGTTGTGGTTGCGGTGCCATCGTAAGAGAGACTGCTCCGTTTGAGGCATGAAGAGTGTGCTGGAAAATAATAACATCTGACGCTGTTCTCTTTGAATCAGGCATCAGCTCGTTGTGCACTGTTGCTGTTTCTTGTTCCTGCAAGGCCAAATTTACCAAAAAGCATTAGAATCACAGAATTGAGGGTCTGGACTTTTTTTTTTTTGCCTGTAGATTAACATTTGCAGGTTTACCTTCGCTGTCGAGTGGTATAGCAGATCAGAATAGCTTAGATAGCGAGCATTACAAAGCTCCGTCTTAGAAAAATTGAAGATAAAGAGGTAAATAAAGAAAATGAAACAAGGCATCTTGACCAGAAAATTGCTGGTGAAATGAGGAACTACATGAACCTCAGCAAGATTAAATGCATGCTGGAATGTATATAGTAACATTCGGACCAATATAAAGCAAGAACGCGAGAGAGCGGGTATTACTGAGATAGAGGAACAAGATTTTCTATTTGTATGAACTTGACTCCGAGAAACAAAATGAAGTTTGCAGACAGGAATCGGTAGCCTACTATTTTTGTCTCTTCTTTTTCTACAGGTTACTAAATCATTCAGTATCCCAATAACACTGGTTACCGAGAGATAAACATACTTAATTACAGCATAGTTATGTGGACCCAAAAATAAACTGGCATCGGATTATGTTCTAAACAACTTAAACTAGAAAATTATTTAAACTAGCTGGCAACCAAAAACAATTCTCAGTCGAAGGTTTGACACTGATATATAATTTCAGTCCAACTGCATCTGCCATAAACAATCTGTGAACAAGAATGTTTTCCTTTCTTTATTGTTGTGTTTAACTTCAGTAGTAAAATGTGCAGGACATGAGTGTCTCCAAAGCATAAATGAAACTATTCAACCAAATGTCCTGTCGTTGCAGAAGACACGGCAATAACCTCGTGTGCAAATCTAGTTAACATTTTTGGGATAAGCAAACCTGCAAAAGTACCAAACATTTCTACGGGTTTTAGCAGTTACTGCTACTGCTGCTCACGACAAATCCCTGTTGGGCTCTCAGTCCGTGCTGCTGCTGCATCAATTCCACTGTAGTATGCGCTGAGAGTAAAGCGTCAACTCACTCTTTTAAAGGCTTGGAACAGATGTTGACTTCTTTTCCAAAATTCCATTTGACGACAAGTTCCAGTAAAAAATACAGGATCAAAAAGACTCATCTAGCAGCAAGCAACTGGCATTTCTCACGTTGCAATGAAATACGAAGTTTTTTCTGGTCATTGAACATTTTTAATGCTAGTCTTCGCACTTTCTCGCAGATTGACCCTCACTTATACTGTGGTTACTTATTGAGTGTCTATCCACACTTTATATACAAAGGATTCATTATAGTGTAAATAAACCGGCATTATGAATTTGATGAGGTTGATCGCAAAGACTGCAGACGTCCACATTATTTTGTGCGTTGCAATCCTTGCTTACTTGGGTGGAGTGGAGAACTATACATTGAAAAATTCCCAAGGGACCCCGCAACTAAGCAGCCTCTTGTTCCGCATCACATCTGAAGTAAATTATTCACAGTAGCAGTAGTTGAATTTGTTCGCTGCAGGTCCTGAAAAAGAAAACAAGTTTTATAGTTACATGGCCTGTCGGTAAACTGTTGACAACCTTTGATAAACCTTTTTATTTCCATGCATATGCACCGATCAGCTGTAATTCATATCTTGTTGTTTGAGAGGTAGATAAGATATCTAACTTGTTAGTTAGAGATATAACCACAAGGAAGAGCTCACCACAAAAGAATAGTCTATTGTGGGAGAGAACACTTGAACTTACATCCAAGTAGATGGTTTCCCATCTACTCGAAGTAGAAGTAGGATATCGTAACAATGTTTTTTTATCAAATGATGAGCAAAACAGTTCAAGCCATACCTGGAGTATTAACTCGTCCGGAACATGAGGCAGAACTTCCCGTACCATTTCCGCCATTGCAAGTAAGTTTGTCATATAATCACTAGATGACCTAGTCGGTCTAGGCTCCCTCATGTGTAAGCGTTCGGAACCACCAGGTCCAGCATATCTGGGAGCACTAGCAGTTGCGGTTGAGGAATTGGACATTCCAGATGATCCACCCTGAGCGGAATTCACAGGCCACAAATTCCATGAAGAATCATCTAGTGCGTTCTGAGCATAATTTTCATCCACAGAGGCAAGATGCCTCATCATCATCTGAACTCTACCTAATCCGACAGGTGCTGTAGCATTTGAAGGGCCAGCCCCATCAAAACCCTGGCTAGCCCATGGATGCAGCCAGCTTAATTCCAGACCTGAACCTCTGCACAGCAAATAATTATCGACCAATGTAAATATCAGATAGTGGTTCCAATTGAACAGCTAGTTTTTAGTCTGCACGGATAACAAATGTTGCATTGATCAAATAATAATCATCTGAAGCTGTTTTTTATAAAGCTATAATGCATTTAATAAGAATAACACCTCCAGCTACTGCTTCCCATAGGATTCTGCATATGGTTTGTGAATGGTCCAGTAGGAAGCACATTTTCAGATAAATTTTGCCGATGAAGAGCCGCGCTTATTTGACGAGCAAGCTGTTCATCTCCAGAGGTGTCATTGCTAACAGGAGTAACCTCATCTTGAGCTCTTTCTACAAACAGTGGCTTCCGACAAGTGGGGCATGATGGACTGTCAATTAGTCCTTGGTCCAACCTAATGACATTTTAGCAACTTGACAGGTCAAAGATAGAATCTGATAGCTAATAGACTGTGAAACAAGCCAATAAACAATACCATGATCTCAAGCAGGCAAGATGAAAGAGGTGATTGCAATGCAGCTTTTTGGCCTTTGCCATAGGCTCCTACAATAACAAGCTCAGATTGACGTAGACTGTCATGATAACAGAACAACTAAACTAAAGAAAGTGACATTGAAGCATACCCTACATATAGCACACTCATCTTCATATGCAAGCAACTCCTCAGACGTCGCATCCGGAAGAGCCCCATGAAGGGCACCCAGTGATACCCTTAGTTTGATGAATCCCTTCACTCGCTTAAAAATAGCACTAAGCAACGCCTACAATTCATCAATGTCTACAGATCAGTTGATTCACATGGTAAATGAATCAAAAATTAAATAGTAAAAAGAGTAAGCAAGGTCTACTCTTATATTCATAAACAGGACTGCATCCACCAGATGAAACGACATTCCGTGAAGGCACCAAATACACACGTAATGACCAAGAGCCATTACTAATGTAAGAACGTCCAAAACAAAGCCCATATTTCGGATAAGTATGCCTTTCCATTCCAATAACGAACCTGCAGGGTTATTATTAACACAAAATGTACTTGTTTGTAAGCAAAAGAACATCAGCCCGAAAACGCGTTGCAATGAGAACAATAACACTGTTTCATTTCTAAAGTGCAAGAAAGTGACAGAGAAACACGCAGAAGAACATGGAAATGACATTTAATGACCCCAAGGCTTAACGGAAAAAATAAACATTCAATGAAAATTAATCAATACTTCTGGAAAACTATCGTGAAGGGGCAACAAACCTGCAAAACACAGAATTCCAATTCTCAAGAAGCCGAGACATGAACAAGCGTGTATCAAAGTATTAACATAACTGATAAAAAAACAAGTACCTGTAGATGAAGCATCTAAGAATTTGCTCTGTTGAAATTCATCAGCCCATGAGGAATTATTGAGCCACATATCAAGCAACTGAAACCCATGTACCACAATGGCCTGGACAAGACAACACCACCGAGTACGTCAGCTTCTTATGATAATACTTTGTTTCCTCGTGCAGGACACTATCGAAATTGTGATACCTGAAGTGTCTCAAAAGCTATACTGCATGGCTCAAAGAATAACAGCAACAATATAGATGAATTCATTGTCAAGTATGCCTTTACACAAAGGCCTAACCTGAAATCCACAATGATATTTGTCAGTATTTATGCACTAAGTGTCAGGCTAGAAGTTCTATTCCAGACAGAATTATAGTTGGCAATCAGGAAGTTAACATATTCCATAATCATCGTATATAAACATACTTTTATGCAAGAATTTACTAAGAAGCAATATTTACACCTTCATATCCCAGTATTTTATGATAATTTGAAAGTAGCTCCTTATTGTCCCCCCTTCATATAACCAAAATTCTATGGGCCCGTCAATTTTTTTTAACATTCTTATCTCATTAAGCGATGCCTATGGCTACTTTACCAATAGGTCCTCGTTAAGGCATAATGCAAAATCAAATAGTATAATACTGTGTGGCATCCAGGCCTCTATTGTTAGAAGGTTAAACCCATATGTCTGCCAATCAAGGCATAAAAAGTATGATATAAATCCAAGCTGAAGCAGGCAACAGCATAAGGAGTACAATTCACAACAAAATGATTTACGGTTTCAACTGTATGGTATTACCAGAACAGATCAGCAACGAGCACCGTCAATAACACTGAAAACACGCGTAAGTATATCCACGGAGTTGCAGAAGGAGAGGCATTTAGACGCTCAAGCCGATCTCTTGCTAAAGCTTGAAACATCTATGGATATTTTCACAAAAATAAACAGAATATGAAAAAAATATCACAGGTTTTGTTACGAATGAGAAGTTTCTGCTCAAAGATATTATTTCAAGTACCTTCAAGGAACATAAAACAACCAGCCAGAGTAACCAAAACCCAGCCTGGATTATAGTTGGTGGGACAACCAGTGGCAGAAACATACCCTGTAACAATTCATCCGCTCAATCAGGCAAGTTGACAGGGCAAAATTAAGTTTAGCATGACACCGGTCATCACGCCAACACTACTCAAGTTTTCACTCCCCTTCCAGAAAATATCATTACCTGAAGGTTTTCTAATATCAATTCTAGATATCTAGACGAAAACTTTGACAATATTTTAAGAATATCAATCTATACGATGCCCCATAGAGATTCATGTAACTAATCTGAAACTCAGAGGTATAATAACAACTTTAAAAGACAAATAAAAATAAGTTAAAAAATATGTAGCGGCCTTACACTTCAGCCCTAAGCTATTACACTGCCTACCGATGTTCTTAGTTCCATAAATGAGCTCGAGTCCGAGGAAATACCTTGTAGATTACATAATTAACAAGTCGCTCTGCCAGCTTTTGGGTTTCTGAGGGATACAGCTCCACAAAAAATAACGACTGAAAAAGCAGAAAATTTTCTGTCAAGAGAAGATCTTGCTCACCCTAGGGTTCAAGGACATAAGCAAATAATAGTTCATGTTCATGCACAAGGTCCAGATTAAAGATTTCAATTAAATAGTGTGTACAGATAGTGATACATCAAGTACATGTGTCAATAAAATACTATCATCGACACACACTGCAGAATCTTCAGGCTGTGATACGCAGTTACAAACATTCATAAATGCTTCAATCGCTTACAATAATTTTGCATGAAATATAAATTTCCATTACTATCAGTGCCTAATGGATAGTCAACTCCATAAAATGTTTGGCCTTTTGGAAGTTCACACCATGTATGCTACGCTAGAATGCCATAAAGAGTTAAAAGTTTCTGCGAAGGCGCTGTCAAAAGTTCTCATATCATTAGTAAGAGATGACTTACCTTGAAACATAAAATAAAGAGAATGAATACATTGAGTGCAAAAGTTGCCAGCAGGGCGACCAACAGATGAGATTGTAAAAGCAACTCTATAGCCCGAGCAGCATTTCCTGACTGAAAAAAATCTTGGCCAATCAAACCATCCGACCTTAACTTCTCAACTGATAGATGAGCACACCACTGAAGGCTTGCAAAACTCAACAGGGTGGAAACTGCGGAGACTGTCAAGTAGCTCACACCCATTGGAAAGAACGACAATCTAATTATCAAAGTCTAGTAGTATATATTAGCCAATAGCATTATTTCTAATGTTGCTGCACTCCAATGCAAAACAATGTGACTGGCATCAGTATCCAACTGTATCACTTGACCAGACCTGCATGAAGCTTCAAAAAAAGCGAATTAAGGCATATGGAGAATTCTGTTAATACATTATACAAACTCATAGAACACATTCAAATTTGGTGGATTAAATCCAAAGCTAAATCAGCATATCATGCGTACATCCCGTCCAGTGACTATTTGTGGTTGCAGGGAGTTTCATTTCTTCCCATACGGATTCCAGTACTCAATCAAAAATATAACAATTAATGGACCCATAGCATAAGAAAGAAATTCTCAAATGAATAACAAACTGTTTCATAGCCCATTAAGGTCAGTTTATATGGATACCGTGCAGCCCCATCGATCACGAACAGTATATTGCAAATGCCACATCAACTAACAAATACAAGAGAGAAAAATCAAACTATTTAGATACCAACTGAGCTCCAGGCAAATGACAAACAATCAGGACGACCGCATACATCAAAACCAAACTAATTCACCTCAGAATGAGCCATCAACTTGAATCGGATCAAAATCAGAAAGTCAAATCAACGTAACCTATCTTCCTATCATCAGAATCGATTTCTACTGCTATGAATTATTTGCACGTACGAATTTATATGAACGAAAAGAAATTAGAAAAATAAAACAAATTGACCAAAAATATTATCGATGAATGATACCTAATCTGAAGTAGCAGCGAAATTGGAGATGCGATGCGACTGGTATGAGAAAGGGAGGGGTCGCCGACCGACAAATCTTTTCTTCTGCGTTACGGATTCGGAGGGAGAGAGAGAGACGCCGACGCGGAGCGGATCCGCTCGAATTTTGTTGGAAAAAACAATTTTAATAAAATGAAATTAAATAATAAACAAATTAATTAATTTTTGAATATAAAGAAGAAAAGCGAGACGCGTCGGTAGCCTCCAAATGCGAACTAAAAGGAAAAACAATTAGCTAGAAGCGACGAAGGCGTAAGGGCAAGTTATAATATGCAAATCAAGCCGGCTTTTTATGCTGAGTTTGGAAGGGTTTTTTTGGCAGAGCTTATAAACATTTTACATTAGACGGTTCGAAATCTAAGGTTCTGTTCTTTTGACATTAATTTAATTTATATTCAGTTCAGTAGATAAATATTAACTATTTTTAAAATTATTTTAAAAGTGTAATAAGACTTGAAACTATGAGACAAGCTTAAGACGCATTCACTATTGTC
>JAWWMW010068872.1:0-14701 GCA_035048345.1 Echeveria elegans | reverse complement strand
GTAGATCTAGGGTCCTCCAGAGCAATGTTAAAGTTTGGGAAAAGGGTGACGAACACCGTTCAATGTGGTCTGGATGGTAGCAATGCACGCATGCTGGTATTCCCTGTATCTCGTATCCAAGAGTGCAAGTCTTGCAACAACAGGCAAACCTTTTCGTCTATGAAGTGTAACAGCTAGTCTTATAACACCATAATGAAGGTCTGTGTTTACCTAGAGTTAGAAAACATGTGTTCAATCCAAGTAAGACTTCAGCCAAAGAACTCGTCATGGCTTCTCAGCTAGAGCAACATTTGATTCCGGCGACAGAAACGGAACATATGATTCCCCTTTGTCTTGAAGAGGGGATGATACACCAATGGAAAACCCATAGCTACACAGCTTCACTAAGGTGCTATAAGACTAGCTGTTACACTTCATGGACGAAAAGGTTTGCTTGTTGTTGCAAGACTTGCACTCTTGGATACGAGATACATGGAATACCAGCATGCATGCATTGCTACCTTTCAGACCACACTGAACGGTGTTCGTCACCCTGTTCCCAAACTTTAACATTGCTCTGGAGGACCCCCCAGATCTACAATCATATGCAGATCCAGTTTCAAATCACGGGTGCTCCACAAGTCCAAAAAACTTATGTGGCGACGATCCATCATCAGGTGGCATATAGAATCCAAAATCATGCCATGGATTTAAGCCTTTCCAGAGACTCAGAAGAGGCGCTGTTCATACAGATGGAGTCTCAGGACAGTCCGACTTGTACTCACATTCCAAGACAGATTCCGAGAAACGAACTTGCAAAATTATTACCGGAAGCGTGGATAACAAACTATGAAAAGATCCATGAAAGGAATGTGCAGATTCAATCTGTTGAATCATCAATCACGAGGAAAAAAGACGGAACAGTCGAAACTGCCTTCAAAAACCAAAAAGAAGAAAAGCATAGACCGACATCTTTCTGCACGGAGATAAACATGATATCTGAACTAGAAGAATATTTCATTCCTATTCATTCCTTTGATAGTAATGGAAATCGGATCTACGTGTTTGCTGATGATGAGGGTCACAAATTCTTCGATGTCTGTGACTGTAAAAGTTGCATGATGGTTTCATCAGACGAAGAATAAACTCCAAGAAGAAGAAGAAAGAAAGAAAAAGTATGTGCAGCAGAAGCTTAAAGAAAGATATGAAGCCGGAGATCCACTAGTTGGCCTCCTTGGAGAACCAAGCGGAAAGTTTGACTACTATGTCTTATATCCCAAATGGAAGGAGGAACCAAAGCCAATCTTTATGATTGGGTCTTCAGGATCGCATGATCCTTTCCCGCCACAAGAATTTGAACAAGACAACATACGACACTCGTGGAAGGTGAAGAATCCGAACAGAAGAAATCCAAATGGAACGTTAAAGCAGATTCGTGCGGCAGAAGCAGTCCTGAATTGGCAGTCTGAGAATGTTGTGGCGCAGAACCAGATGCTGAGATAGATTGATACAAAGGTTTCGATGCTGGACAGCTCCATACAGGAGATAAACAAATGAATGGCTACTCTCATCAAGAGCTTCTTCATCTTGCGGCTACGACAGTTAACCTAAGAGATCCCGTAATGTTTCAGATAGAGCAAGAGCTAAAAAACTTGAGAAATCAGCTCCACTCTTTGCAGAGTCAGCCTTACATACCTCAAGTACATATGCCCCAGGACATTTTCACGCCGTATCCGATGTACGTTCCTCCTTACATGCCCCAATCGTAGCCCTTGTCATTCCAAAGTGACCCAAGTATATTTGGTGCATCTTCCTTTCTACCGATTAGGATTGTGGAGGAACAACTTGTCACAAAGAGAAAACAATCGGCTGGAAAAAGTAAAGTTCAAGAAGAAAAGAATCGGAAGCCTCAACCAGAAGATACGGAACCACAGTTCATGGTCGAGCCTGCAAAGAATCCCAGTTCATATTTCTTAGAAAAGATGGCAGAAGAAGAACCGAGGTTCAAAGATGCTGGAAAAGCAAAGATAGAATTAATCCAGGAAGATTCTGATGAAGAATCCTTGATTCCAGACTTTATGATGGTTGACCCTACAGTCGAAGAAGCAGAAGAACAGAACGACACTGGAAATGTTTCTGATGAAATGTATGACGATCAAAGATCACAGCAAGAGAGAATTCCTAAGTTCTACGCAGAACCACGTGGTGGATTCTCGTTCGACAATGCCTCGCCATCAAAATGGAGAGACAAAATATACGAGATGCATGCATGGATTACGGAACAGATGCTGAATCCAGGAGCTACACTCCAAGTTGTCATTGACAAAATAATTTCGAAGTTTCAAGGAAGACTCAGACATGGTGGATTAGTCTTGGCTCATACAGACAGCTTCAAATCAGACAATCTCAGACAATTGATGAGGTTGTTGGACATATTCACAATGAGTTCCTTGGAATGTGGGATCATTATACGAATCAGGCAAGAGAGGAGTATCTCAGCATGAGATGCTATTCGTTCAAGAGAAAGATCTGGAGATACACTATGAAAGGATGTCTAAAAGATTTTACGCGTTGAATGGTATTGATGATGTCAATCTCATGCAAGCGTATCTGAATTCTCTCCCTGAACCTCTTGGCAATGAAACTACGAGGATACATCTAACGTTGAATCAGGCCTCGTTAGGAGAAATATATCAGTTATCTCTGGCAGCGCTTGAAAAACTGTGCAATCACCAGAAGTTTTTCAAACAGCTCCAAGAACAAGGAAAGTTACTTGGAAAAGCTTGTGATAAACCAGAATTATCAATTACATGCAAGCAAAAGAAGTGTGATTGCTCGAAAAGGGATGGTTATGGTAAGAAGTTCACTAGAAAAAGGAGACACATTTTCCCTGGAAAAGGAAAAAGGAAGATCTTCAAGAGGAAGAAGTGTCAAGAATTCGGATAGATGCTACATCTGTAAGAAAAAAGGACACTATGCTAAGCAATGCCCGAACAAGAAAAAGAGAGACAAACTTCTTGGATACTTATCCAAGTTCGAAGACATTGAGGATTCGAACATTGAATCCATCTTCTCTACTGATGACAAACCAGACGATGATACAATTCTTGCGATGAGAATAGAACCAAAGGATTCATTAGAAGAAGAGATAGAGAGCGAAGATGAAAGTGAAAGGGATGATCAGTTCATGATATTTGATGCCTATACCCTTAATGCTTGCAAGGTTGAGAAAGAACAAGAGACGGTAGGCCTAGCGCAACCGGTGTCGAATGCGAAGATCTACATCTTTCCAACTAAGTACGACAAACCTATACCGGTTATAGCCTATTTTGACACTGGAGCAGCGTCATCCATCATCAAACCAAAAATTCTCCCACCAGAGTTTTGGAGCCCGTGCTCAATGCCAATCAAAGCGGCTAACGGTGAAACATTTTATATCTCTCTGATCAGCAAGCCTATCTACATACAGCTATTTCTAGGCTACAGGATCAAATTTAAAGTATATGGGTCGGACTTATCTGGAAAAGACTTTATACTTGGGTTTGATATTATCCATAGCTTAATAAGAGTATCTTGGCACCCTAAGGGTCTTAAGCACAAGAATCATCTCCTTCCGTGGACAAAGATCTCTCACTTCTATTCGATAGAGATAATGGACCCGATCAAAGAAAAGATAATCAAGACCTCTTGTGCGGCCTCACATTTTGAATTCCTTACCAAATGCTCATCGCCGTTATGGAAGAATCCTGATTTCTTCATATCATTACCGTTCCAAAAGAATGAAGACATCAATCCGACAAAGGCAAGTCATCCAGGAATGAACCCTGATCATTATAAGCTGGCCCTCGAAGAGATTGACCAGTTGCAAAAAGAGGACCTTATAGAGAAAACTACTTCTCCATGGGCGTGTGAAGCTTTTTATGTCAACAAAAGATCTGAACAAGTCAGAGGAAAATTGAGATTGGTGATAAATTACCAGCCCCTCAATCACTTCCTCACAGATGATAAGTTCCCATTACCGAAAAGGGAAGTCCTATTTCAGAAACTCCCACAAGCTCAGATCTTCTCCAAGTTTGATTTAAAAGCAGGATTTTGGAAACTTGGAATTAAACCGGAAGACGGGCCGAAAACAGGAATCTGCGTTCCGGATAGACATTTTCAATTTTCAATGGAAGGTCATGTCATTCGGACTAAAGACGACTTCATCGCTATTCCAAAAAGCGATGATCAAGATATTTGTGCCAATCCTCCAAAATGCTCTGGTCTACATCGATGAAGTCATGTTATTCTCCCAAGACATAGACTCCCACATGTCTTTACTAAAGAGTTTCCACGACATAGTAAGACGACACGGAATCATGCTTTCAGAAAAGAAGATTGTAATAGGAAAAACAGAGATAGACTTTCTTGGTATGCGCATTACGAAGGGACGTTATCAGCTACAGCCTCATATTGCCTCACAGCTGGAAGAATTTCCTGACGAGAATTTATCCTTCAAGCAAATACAACAATTTCTAGGAATTGTTAACTACATGGCAGAATTCATACATGATCTAGCAAAATATAGATCAATCCTTTCAGCCCAAGTCAAGAAATGTGCTCCTCCTTGGGACGCAAATTGCACAGAAGCGGTCAAAGAGATAAAGAGAATCTCCAAGACACTGCCAACTTTAAAGATTCCCACAAAAGGGAAAAGAATCTTGCAGACTGATGCGAGTGATCTTTTTTGGGGAGCTATTCTATTATAAGAAGATAAAGGGAAAGAGAATTTCCTACCAGACTTCTTGTCTAGAACAAGGAAGCAGATGTCATCCATTAGCCCTCTGATATACATGATGAGCGAAGTTGAATCGCCCAATAAATCGTTGGAAAACCAAATTGCATCACTACCGCATGGAATTCGAGAAGACATAGTTGATACAGTCCTTATCCAGAAGGGGATTGTGAAGCTACATGGATTGCGTAAAGCGTACATTTACGAGCATGGACTGGACCAAGGACCTCTCACTTACCTACCTTATCTTCAGGTATACCCTTTCCTTACCGTCCTATACATGAACCCAGTATACTACCACAAGTTTTCAAAAGAAGCATATATGATGTTGTGGTATCTGGCGGATATTTACACAGTAGGAGTTATTGTTCACAAAAATGAGCTTCTGAGGTACCTTGCGAAATACACTGTGAAAGGTGGAAAATCGTATTATGGAAAGCAGTGCAAATGGCTTACAAAGTTCAAATACGTGAGTTGGTGGCAGGAAAATGTTAGAGTCAATGATGTTGTGGAAGTTTTCGTGAGTTTGTCACAAGTTTGATTGTATGATATTTCATTTGGCTAAGCAATCTAAGCTGTGTTTTTTCATTGAGTAATCACAATTCACAATACTGAAAATCTATTTGATCTAGATCATAGCGGTTTGGGGCCCTTATAATAAGAAGATTATTTCAGGGTTTAAGTATTTCTTACACTAGTTGATGATCATTCACGTGCAACCTGGACATACTTGATGAAGTCTAAGTCTGAGGTAACAGATCTTGTAATAAAGTTTGCCAAGATGGTAGAAACGCGGTTTGAGAGAATAATAAAGTTTTGTAAAACAAATAATTGAGGAGAAATTTTCGGTGGCAGAATGATCAGTTTTCTTGACTCCATGCGATGCATCCATCACAGTTCCTACCCCTATACGCCTCAACAAAATGGAGTAGTTTAGAGGAAGCATCAACATTTTATAGGGTGATTGAGTATTGACTACCATACACATTGTTAATTGATTACCTTCCGCTGTTCTGAATGGGAAATCTTCTTGGGAGTTGCTGTTCAAGAGACAACTCCAGTGGATCACCTCAGGGTATCTGGTTGTTTGTGTTTTGTAAGCACCATTCCCAACCAGAGAGACAAATTTGATGCAAGAGCGCTACCTGGTGTGTTTCTAGGATATCCACCATGACAAAAAGGCTATTCTTGTAGGATTCAAAGCAGATTATAATTAGTAAAAATGTGATTTTTAAGGAGCACATCTTTCCTTTCCAGAAAATTATTCCATCTGAGAATGATAATCCTGCTTCAGCCTCCTATATTACTAAAGTACCTCCTACGGTGACAGATCCAGCCTTTTCTAATTTAAATCAGCCTAGTTCAGATGTTGTGCCAGATATTATTGATTCAAATCCTCAAGATGGTGAGAATGATTCCATTTCAATTGAAGTTGCGGGTGATGGTGAAAATTTTGTTTTTGAAGATATTAGTGATGAAATTGATGATCTGCAATTTCCTCTAGTTGATGTACCACCTGATTCTTCTGAAGATGTTCAGATCAGTATGCCATCATGCAGGCGAATGTGTCCAGTCTGGAAGAAAGATTATGTTTGTGCCACTGACACAGTGATTGAGAAGTCTCCCCAATATGTTGATAAGGAAATTTCTAATGACAAATACACTTCTGATGAGCAACATTTTGCATTTTGTATATCTGCTATAAAGGAACATGCAACCTTCGAACAAGCTGTGAAGGATCCACCGTGGGTGGAAGCAATGCAAAAGGAGGTTTCAGCTCTTGAAGAGAATAAAACATGGATATCTTCAGATTTACATCCTGACAAGACTTTAGTAGAGTGTAAGTGGGACTAATAAAGTTAAAGTTAATGTTGATGGTAGTGTAGAAAGGTATAAAGCTCGCTTGGTAGCCAGAGATTATACTCATATAGAGGGTATTGATTATCATGCCATATTTGCTTCGGTTGCTAAAATGACCTCAGTTCGCTGTTTGTTAGTTGTTGCAGCAGCAAAGAATTGGCCCCTGTTTCAGTTGGATGCCAACAATGCCCCATTACATGGCATTCTTGATGAGGAGGTTTATATGAAATTACCTCCATGTTTCTATGAAAAAGAAAAATCAGAAGGGAAGGTGTGCAGATTAGTTAAAAGTCTATATGGTATGCATGAATGATTACTCATTATTTACAATGACCAGGGGAAATGAATTCATCACATTGCTGGTATATGTTGATGATGTGATCATCACAAGAACTTCAGTGCAACTTATTGATGAAATCAAGTCCTCTATTCAGTGTAAGTTTCAAATAAAAAATCTTGGTACTTTAAGCGTTCCTCAGATGGTATCTTGATGAATCAAAGGAGATATGCATTGGAGTTGCTGGATGAAGTTGGTTTCTTAGATTGCAAACCAGTGAAAACACTAAACACATATGGAGTCCAAGCATAGTCTTAGCTTATCTACTGCTCCCCCATTACAGAATATTCTGCATTACAGACAGCTGGTTGGCAAACTTTTGTATCTCACCATTTCAAGACCTGATTTGGCGTATCCTGCACATATGTTGAGTCAGTTTTGAATAAACCTGCTGAAGATCACCTGAAGGCAATACATATAGTTCTTCGCTACATTAAGGGTGCTCCAGCTCAAGGGATTTATTTCTCTGCTAACTCTGATTTACAGTTAAAGGCTTTTTGTGACGTCAAGGAGATCAATTTCTGAATTTTACATCATGCTAGGTCCCTCCGTGATATCTTCGAAGTGCACGAAACAACATGTAGTGTCTCACTAATCTGCTGAATCTGAGTACATGTCGATGGCGTCTACTTGTTCTGAATTGGTATGGCTAGCTCATCTTCTTAGCGATATGGGTGTGGCTGTTCAGACTCTTATTCCTCTAATTTGTGACAATAAAAGTTGTCATTCACATTGCGCATAATCCAGTCTTTCATGAACGCACCAAACACGTGGAGTTGGTTTGTCATCTGGTGGGTTCTCATGTCATGTCCCAGTTTATTGTTCATGCCCATGTCTCCACAACTGAGCAACCTGCAGACCTCCTCACCAAATCCTTCCTTATGATCATATGATGTTTTTGTGTTATCTCCACTCCGCAGCTTGAGGGCGGATATTGGGACAGCTGTGATGTAGTTGATGTTTTTGTGTGTTGTCCTGGGATGAGTTATGCTGGATGTATTGCGGGTGGTGTTAAGTTTTTTGCGTTGCAGGTAGCCTGAAATGGCTTGGAGGGAAAGAAGTTTTTGAAATAGGAGTTTAGTTCATAGCAAAACGTCGTTTTGTATTAGTTCGTATTTAGCTTCTGTTCAAAAATGTTGTCGTCTCCTCTTGTACTCGGTTCTTTTTACAGAGTAAATTTGAATAACTGAATTAATGAAAAATAGTATATTGGATTTGTAGGTCGTCTGCGATCCGAGCTGCGCGAGCGTTTTCTTCAGGGTTCCTTTGTTGACTTTGGAATGTTCAGGCATGAACTACACAGTGATAACCCGTACGCTAACTGTGGGATCTCAACCTCAAAAACCGGAAGACATGGATCATTTGAAACAAGAAGAGAATATTGTCTACATTCTTAATCTACAGCAAGACAAGGATGTTGAATACTGGGGGATAGACCTGCAATCTATCATTAGCAGATGTCAAGAACTCAAGATCCGTCATATGAGAAGACCTGTAACTTCTTTTTTTTCTTCAGTTGAGCATGTTATAACTGCAGTTAGCAAATTTGACAGCTTGCTGTCCCGACGTCATCTCATGAGGTTTTGTGCTCGACTTACAAGTTACAACCTTTTCTTGTTAGAGTGAACGGATGCGTTCTGTTTTGTTAATTTGGGAATGCTTTTTGTGTGTTATCTTGCGATGTTAGGCAGAAGACTTTGATCCAGAGTCTTCGAGAATGGGTTTGCCAAAGGAATGGGCTAGGATCATAAGGGAATGACATGGATGTAAGGTTTCGGCTTATGTGTAATGCCTCCGCCATATCAGTGTTGAACTCCTCCTTTTCAGTGTTGAACTCCTCCTTCCATCCATATAACTTTTGACGCTCTGATTTATGGGTTTTCAACAGCTGAATTCTGCATACGACACATTGGTCTTGAAGAGGCCATGTGGACCTAACAAAACTGCAATCCGAGGCGCCACTTATGAGTGATAGCTGGAATGAACCCTTTGAGAGCCTTCCAGATCATGGCCTTGGGGACGTCGCGAACTGGAGACGTATGTTGATTCAGGATAAAGTCCAATCTCTCAGTGGACAACGAGACTAAAGTTTCAAAGATTCAGTCTCCCTCCAATTTGGCGTATTAAAATCTAAGAGTTCATTGGAATAAAAACAGCAATCCAATATAAGAGAAGCTGCACAAGATAGGTTGTCATCGTTCCTAGATATGGCCCTAAAGGCTATGTTTACAGTAGATTCACTGCCTTCACATTCATCTTTATTCAAGGTAGAAACTAACGTCTCTTTAGATAATTGAACAGCAGCTGGCAGTACAATCTTTATATTTTTCTAGTTCAGCACAACAAAAGCAATATAAGTTGATACATCTTGCAAGGTTTTTCACTTGATTCTCTCCTTTCTTAGCCTCTCCAGTTCCTTAACCATTCGCCAATGTTCCAGCGAAAGTGACTCTTCACCGAAACTGGTTGCCACCAATCGACCCATTGTCAGTAATCTGCATCAGTTATTCACAACTTTAGATAAAAACCAGTAAGCATTTTGACGGCAACTGCTCAAGGGAATGTCTGAAAACCTGCTCAAGTCTTCAGTCCCTAATTTTCTATCTGCTCGTCTAGAGGCTATGAGGTCATCTTCCACCACCTGCAATATACAGTAAGGATAATAAACAATAAGTCAAATGTAACTGCTTTCGTGAGCACCCTGACTAAAAGACCAAGAGCCAGCTGAGTACCTTCTGTACCTCCGGTACAATAGAATGCGGAGTGGATCTAAGAGTCGCCAAGTACCACCTCCAAGCATTTAGTGCTTCACTTGTGCCGTTTGGAATAGGGTTTACATTAGATGGTTGAAAAGGCACGACTGCATCAGCTGGGATAATGTTTGATTTTCCCTCTGATAAAACAAGTAGTTGCACATCGGTTTGCATCTCCACTTTATAGAACTGAAAGTCATACTCAACCTGAAGCACCAAGCAAAACCATTATCAACAAGATGTGAATTATGTTTTGAGAGTACAATATACTTTTGGAATGCAACCTTTGCCTGTTTGCCATCTCGTAGAGTTTTAACTTTATTGCAAGCTACCACAATTACCTTTTGTACCTTGACAAGATTTTTAAGCAACCTAAAATTTTCGACTCCAACTGAGTTGAGAGTGCCAGCTTCCAGTTTGGTCTCGTCAATGGTCAAGTGAGAACCATTAGCTAGCTGTAGAATTCCAGTGCATAATCTGGTAACAGTGAAGTACTGTTAACATTTGACAATGAGAAGCTAACAATGGGGTGTCAAATTGTGCTAGTGGCTAGTGTAACTATATATCTAAATGGTTGATTTTTTACAAACCTGTTGGTCTCGTAATCTTTTTTAGGTGCAAGTGAGGCAGAGTTTAGATACTCCACTGTGAGTGGCATACAATGTGACAAAGGAACGATAGTTTTGATTGTATGTCCCAGTAGGTTTCCAAAAGTAGAGGCAGTTTCCTTGCTAAAAGATGTAAGATTCAGAGATAATTTACCCACAGCAACATCGTCTGCCCTAGCTTGTACCTGCAGATTAAAGTACAACAGGTATTCACAAAGGATCATACAGTAATAAAGCAGATTGTTAGGCCAAATAGCTGTTGTTGTTTTGATTCCAATGAATTCCAATTCCAGAATAGTTATACCAGAGACAACAACAGATATTTATGAAACCCCTTTCATCATTAACTTGACAATGAAAGTGGTTTTTACCTTCGAAAGCAGATGCATCAACAAAAAATTCGCTGTCAGATCATCATTTCCAAGGATCGATGTAAGATATCCTAGAAGGCTCTCTCGTATTTGTCGAACTAAATACGGATTTGGCTGCGGGACAGGATGGAAAGAGATCAAGTGGATAAAGAGCCATCAAGCAGATTTGACAAAAGCCAAAAACAAGCGGTCATTTGAAAGAGGGTAGATCAACTAAGTTAACAAAAGCTACCTCTATTAAGAGGGATCGGTCAATGAGGTCATAAACTTCTAGTCTTCGGTGTGATAAGCAATGCAGTCGAGCCTGAAACCATACTACTATCCATTTAATAGCTGAAGGAAACATTGGCCATTGCATGGTTTTGGGTGTTATCACTTGCTACTTTTCAAAAGCTATTTCAAGTTAGCTTCCAAGTTGAACAAGTAGCTCACTTTGAATTGATCCTCCAATTACTCCAACCAATTATGAAGTTCATTAACATTGCTGGATTGAATAATGAAAGATTTCAATAGGCTATGGAGCCATTACCATGCCATAAGGTAGCTGAACTGATGCTTCTTCATCAATATTCTCATCATTCACTGTTGACTCTGCTTCAAATGTAAGGATACCAACAAACTCCACAACATCATTGAGCTTGACATCAGATTCTGAGATATCATACGTCTGACCAACATGCAAGACACTTCAGTATTCTAAATATTGCAAAAAATGACCAGGTCAAACTCATCATTTGAAATGTGAAACAACTAACCTTCACCAGACAAGACGAGTAGCTTCCTTTAGAGCTTGGAGATACGCTTGTGCTGGCGGTTGAGCTCTTTGACAAGAACTCTGCATTGCAATGTGTCGGAAGATGCCCTTCCTCTCTCTACAACAATTCAAATTAAAAATTAGAAATGCATTGTCATATACAAAAAATCAAAAACAGAGAAAACATATAGACCAAAGAAGTATGCTACACTAGTACAAAGTCACATACTGCACATTAACTAACTAGGTTTTGCTTCGTTAAATTGATAAGTTCCTAATTAATTAAGTTACTAGAACAAATATTAATCTTGAGGCACAGCTGAGTATCCAAAAGATCACTAGAGCCTACACGGCATCACATCAGCAAAGCTCATACATCTTCAATGAACAGCAGACTGTATCCAGTGGAAAAAATATATATATATTCATTTGTTAAAATATGAAAGATACCATCTTTTTGGCTGCTGAAGGGCACTCGTCTCCTTCAGATACCTGTAATAGAACACCAAATGACGAGTGAGATTGCAATTTAAGGAAACAAGTGCAGACAAACAGCCAGACCAGGAAATAATTCAGGAGTGTTAGGGCATCAGATTTCTGAAGAGTACCATGACATCCATAGCCTCGGAGTCAGAGTACTCTCTGAGTCTCTTTTCTTTGGTATTGAATGAGCATAAATTAGTTTCACCTTCAACCCATGAATTACAACAAGGGACCTAAAAGGAGATCATGATGCAGTTACACTTAGTATCTTTTATCCGTCAGTTGACACGTATGCAGGGCATAAAGGTATAGTAGGCTCACCGGAACACAATATACAAGACGACGCTCCCAAATTCGAATGTCCGGCGAAGAAGCCACATCAACATCAGAACAGTTAAAAGGAATTTGACACTGAGAAGCATCCAAGTACTTGTTTGTTCTCCACACTGATCCATCCTAAAATATTTGAAACCATTAACCTATGAGCAGATTACAGAGAAAACAAACACTAACATATTAGGATTCTTTTCAGACCCAGTTCAAAAGAAGACATCATTTTTATGACTCAATTTGTATGTTCAATTTAAGTGTTTAAGTAAACAGTTGGGGAACATGTTGATCTGTATATATGGCTTAATTTGAATTGCAGCAGTTGAAACAAAAGAACAGGCCTATATAAAGGTTGAATTGTGTTCAGTACCTTGTAAGCACCTATGTAGAATTCAGATCCAAGCGTGTCCTGCACCATACCACGAAACCTTACGAGCGTGTTGGGCTTGAGGCTATGAGCGGTAGACTGGTTGAGAATAGGAATCTAAATCACAAGACAAAGTACGCATCAGTCAAGTCAACTTAAGTCAAGTGAATCTCTAATTGTATATGTTTGAAATTGAGATTAAAATAACAACGAAAAGGAACCTGTGAGAGATTTTCGGAAATGAAATCAGCGAAGATTTTTCTAGTGCCCCAATCTTTTCCGTTGAGTGCCGCTTGACTGTCTCCTGAAGCCATCGCCTTCTCGAAACTCAACCGCACGGCTCCAACAGGGTTAGCGAGGCAGTCATACTGAAGTCCAACCATGATATCTCTATGTCTCGCTCGCTCGCTCGCTCTGCTCTAGTCTACTCTCTCTCTCTCTCCTTCTCTTACTGAGATGAAATAGATAAATTAGACGGAGACTGTTAGGGTTTTCCGCGCTACTGCTAGTCGGCGACTTCCCGCCAAATTTAGAGGGAGGTGTTTGCTGATTTCGCACTATGTGGCGGGGTTGGGTTGGGCTGGGCTGGACTCCTTCGGATACTCCAAATGATCTACAACATCATGGTTGTGGTTTTTCTTAGTTGGGCTTATGTCTTATCTGAATTATGTCAAAGGAGTTGGGATTGCACTCCGCTCCGCCGGACCGGATCAGACTACAAATTATTGCTTCCATTTGTTATTTGCTTATATTATTTCAGTACTCGTTTCGTCTTATTGCTTCGCTTTCGAAATCTACTGGAAATTTGATATTTTCAATTCAAATGTCTTCATTCGACTCTCAAACTTTTCAACGTTCCCCCGTCGGGTCATGCAGCGGAAACAGGTGTTTTCGACTCCGATGTCTCTATTCGATTCTCCTCAAACTCACAACGTTTCACGCTCCATTTTCAGTTTTGATTTTTTAATTTTAATTTTTAATTGAGAAAAATAACATTTTGATTACGTTTTCCGGTCATTTTTAATTTTTAATTAGGAAAAAAATGGTATTTTGGTTATTTATTGTGAGTGACATGAGTAAAATAGAAAATACATATTTGATCATACATTCACCTATTATATTATATAATAGACTAGCTACGCTCCCGTCGTCCCGATGAAAAATTTTCTAGTGTCTCTATTCGATTCACCTCAAAATATTTTATGTTTCCCGATCAAATATTTTGCTTATAATTATATTTATTGAATTATTTTTATTTTTTATATATTTATATTATTTTGTTCATTTTATTATTTGGTTGACTGTATTCTATTTCCATAAGAATGTATTTTACTTTATTTTTAAGTTTTTTAAAATTTTCATGCTATTATTTAAATTTTTTGACTATATCTATATTGTAATTTCCTTAGGTTTGCCTTATAATTTTTTTGAATATATTTCTATTTTTAATTTTTTGGCTATTTATGTATTTTATTTCCCTCAAGTTTGTTAAAAAGTTGATCAAATTGCCAGTCAAATAGGATTAAAAATATATTTCTATTTTCTAAAATTTTTGGCTATTCCTATATTTTATTTCCATTAAGTTTGCTAAAAAGTTAGTCAAATTGCAAGTCAAAGATTAAAAAATGGTCAAATACTTGGTCAAATAAAATTAAATATGATAAAATATGGTAAAATATAGTTGAATGGCATGTGCTGTAATTAAAAGCATTGGGTGACGGTATTTTTGTCATCCTGTTATCTTTTTGTTTTTTTTCTTGCTTATTTTGTCTTTATTCTCCGAAGGGACTTTAACGATGGAATTAAATCTTTTTCCAACTTTTTTTTTCGTCGTTAAATTATCGGTTATATATATTTTTTGTACTATATGCCCCAATTATATTATATTAGTAGATTTGCGCTTATATATGCTTGGGAAGTTTAGGTACTTAGCAGGGGTTGCCCGTTTTGAACTACTAGTTAAACCCTTAAGAATAAACTTAGTCTTATATCCTGCATTACATCGTCGTTATTGCTACATCATCCAGAACAAAAGAATTGTTCATTTGAGTCATCAAAATTTTATGAATTCATAACTACAAGATT
>JAWWMW010068864.1:0-14703 GCA_035048345.1 Echeveria elegans | reverse complement strand
GCAATTACAGCCATGGTTGGGCCACCGACATACCCTGCTCCGATGCAGCAGATCTTCATCATGTTGTTTCACCTACCCAAAAAAAAATGAAATCGATTAACAGTTCATATATCATGACAATAAATTTCGAATTTGCCCAAACAACCAACTTTATGAATCCAAAGGCCATAACACACAACTGATGACGTTTACACAACAACGTTACATGGAAAACGAAAATTTTCAGAAGGGTTCAGAATATCTGATCCATGAAAAATACCTTTATAACTTATTCGCACTAACAAATCAATTTTAGAAAGGTGTCAATTAATACTAACTTCAGAATGTAACAGATCACGCGGTGACAAAATCAAACACGGACAGGACAGTAGAATAGCAAGATCCAAGATGACGAGACACACAACAGCCACTGAAAGTTCAACCAATTCCTCAAAAAGGCAGAATACGTTTTAGCTAGAGGAATAAGAAATGTCTAAACTCGTTCAAAATAACCTCAACACTGAAGAACTCCCAAATCTCTCCGAACAAAAATTATCTCAAAAGCAACAACCAATAATTTCTTGAAAGACCGCGTATTAAACAATACTAGCTTGAAAAACCAGGTTAAATACCTAATAACAAACTACAAAATTTCAAACTAAACTTCACGCGGTTTCACATTGATAAGAATCATAGACTTCAACATTCCTAATCAATCACCCTATACGCATTATTCACAAACGTCTCTAAGTAACAAATTCGTTGGACTGAAGTCCTGATCAAAACTATTGACTAAAAGCAGACAACCTCTGAATCAATCCATGGTTAAACAAAAGAAGAACTTAATTCCACATCTCAGTGTTAACCAATGTGCAATCAGATACACAAATTCATCATAACTTATTTATGCAAAAAATAAAAGAAAAACACACAAACCCCAGATCTGAAAATTCAATTCATCTCAATACTCAAGAACACAAGCATCAAAACCCCAGATGAGCACGCACTTCAGCGCAACAAAAGATCACTTTTTTAAAACACCGAATGACCCCAATATGACCCCAATTGTACAGAATCTAAACCAACAACCAATTACGAGACTCAAAACGCTGAAAATTTGGATAGCGCAATTGGTAGAAGACGAAGAGTCGAATTGTGGATTACCTAGGAGAATGCCGACAACCTCGTCAACAAGATTGACTGCTCTGTTTTCGATAGTATAAATTTGTTAGACAAATCCAATTACAGAGGGAAGGAAAATTGAGTTGTGGGCTTGAAGTTGATTTTTTATATTGGGGCAAGAAAACGACTTTAACTTTTTTATATTGGGTGACTATTTTGTGATTCCATATGGGGTGCTGGCCCATTGAGTTTTGTGCGTAATGAGATTTGTGTCAGATAAACTTCTCAAATGTTCAGAGTTTAAATTCTATCTCCATCATATTTACCTAATGAGTTTTGTGCTCATTTAGGTACTTTTCATTTCTCCAGCATCGGCGTAAGTTGCGCTACTACAATTGAGTTGTCGATTGAGATGAAGGTGGTGATGCCGAAGGCTCGCGCGTTAATTGGAGTTTATGTACTTGATTTAGCATATATATTTAGACACTTTGCGCATGATCATTTAGGTAACTCTTCAACGACTCGATTCAATCATTAGCATAGTCATGACCAATCAACAGACTTTCCATCCCCTAGGAGAAGAATAACCAAGTCGACTAGATTGGGACTTTCATGTTTTGCTGATTGAGTTCAAATTTTATCAAAATGTCACTAATATTGAAAATGAAATGAATTTCTTATAACTTAAATGAACAATTACAATTGTCACTGAGATTTATTGCGAATCATAATAAGGTAACATTTGCTGGGAAATCTGTTGTTGTTTTCCGGCTTCAATACTCTTTGATCCTTGACTGAAATATTGGGAGTTCAATGAATAATGTTGTAGTGTTGCAATTTGCTGTTTTCCGTCAAATAAATTGGTATATTTGAATCATTTTATATTATTTAAGTTCATAATAAACGTATTAAATAAAAAAATTAATATAACAGCAAAAAACTACACGATGAATGGAATCTGAGCTCAATTCAATAAGAGGATCGTTCGTGAATACAAGACGAATTAATGATGAAGAGAAAGCATGCGCAGAACACGTACACACAACACACATGCACAAACCCTTATTCTGAAATTCAATTCATCTCACAAAACATATGCTCAAAAGTTCATAACCAAACATAATATTAAAAAAAAAGTCTATAACCAAACACTATCGCTTCGATGAGAAAAAAACTACTACTACATATTTGTTGGTTTAATTACCTGAGAGAATAACACCTAGTAAAATGGAACCAGATCTGGTGCTGCCATGCAAGCAGTTGCACCGTTACTTCTTTCATCTTTTCGGCACCTTTTAATTCAGAATCTGATTTTGACGTAAACTAGAGAATTATAGCTGATTCAAAGAGCTACAATTCTCTAGTTTACATCAAAATCAGATTCTAAGCCAAAGGGTTCCGAAAACGGGCGCGAAGTTACGGTTCAGTTTAAAACAACACTGAACAAAACAGATTTGACCTTTGCTGATTAGGGGGCTTGTTGTGAACACATTATTTGTCCGTTGAAAACATTCTATATATCGTTGGAAAGCTGATTCAAAGAACTACAATTCTTTAGTTTACGTCAAAATCAGATTCGGACCTAAAAGATGACGAAAATGGGTGCGAAGTTTCGATGCTGCGAGTGATAGCGCCGCACCAGATCAGAATCCTAATAAAATATTATGAAGGTTTAGACGAGATTAAGGTTGACTTAAATAAATAAATACATGGTACTTTAATTTATTTAAAAACATTATTTCATTTAATGATAATTTAAACATGAGATAAATTTAAGAAGATAGTGTTACATACATGATGAGTTATCTAACAGATTCGGTAATTATCCTATCCCTCTCAATTATCATGAAATTCAAAACAAGCCATAATTTATATAAAAACAACATTTTTAAATCCCACAATACTCGGACATCAAGAGGTGAGCATAACGGGGACCATACCTACTGATTGGGCATCGAGTTGTTCATTATGTTCTCGGACTTTCTTCAACACTTCAAGTAACAGATTCACTAATTATTATCACTCTCTAATTATCAATTTCTAAAACCAACAAATTCTTGGGAAAAAATACAAAACTCTTTAAAAATTAAAATTAATTTTTTATCAAATATTTGGACACGCATCAAGGGGTGACCATAACGTGGTTTTGACCTACAACTAGGGCATGATCAGCCATCAATTTGTTCATAAGATGACCTGTTTGATGTCTACCACCACATCTCAGACTTGATCAAAGACTTCAAGTTTGGCTACTTTGACTTCATCAGTCATCAAGCTAGTGACTTTAAATGAATTAACTTGATATATGTAGATGGAAATTTAACATGGTATTAACGTTCGTAAGAATAGTAGATTATCGTCGTTAAGAGGATTAGAGAAGTAATTATCTAGGAAATTAGGTAAATGACAAGGTTTTACACTAGTTATGTGGGAATATGCGATTGGGTACATGACCTTAGTTGAGAGTTTAGGCATAAAGAAACTAATCCTTAGTTCAAATAATCACACTAAAAAAGAAGAAACCAAATAATAAATCAAGCTTCTATGCTTCCAATGATGTTAAGCACAGATGAAAGAAAACCACCACCCTCTTCATCCTCCCCACCTCCGCCCTCCTCCTCGTCTTCTGCCTCGCTCTCACTATCACCTTCACTACTCTCCTCTTCCTCCTCTCCCTCTCCACCTTCCTCTCCTCCATTTTCATTCTTTCCACCCCTACCACCACCAACAAATTTCTTACCCTTCTTATCTTTCTTCTTCTTCTTATCGCCTTTTTCACCGTGGTGCCTTATGTGCATCTTCTCCTTGAGCTTCACTTTCAAGGCCTCCATTGGCCCTTCATGTCGTCCTCCTTCCTTCTCCTTCTTGTGGTGATCACCCAAGTGTAGTGTGTCACCAATCTTATGCATTATCATAGACATTATCAATGTTCCTCTCTTCTCCAAATTTATAATGAAGTGAATAAACTCTTAACAAGATCAAAGCTCTTTAAATAGGTCTTAGCAAGTTGTCTAACATTTTTTGGAAATGGTGATCTCAATACAACTTTTGATAACTGTGGAGATCACTCAGTAGACACAACCATGGAATTAAATATTGGATGTTTGTTGGCTGCATTTGTTTGACAAGGTCATGCCTGATTGAATATTGAATGCCAGATTTGACTTTGGCAAATGTTCATACAGTAGTATCATCAATTTGGAAAGATTCGTTGCCATTGCCACTACGAAATAAATGTTATGTCGCAAACTATTGAATGTGTATATGCATTTGATGTGCACAAGTTGGAAGTGATTGATAGAATATTTTCATTCAGGAAGAAATAGTTCTGTACACATAAATTGAAAATTTAAAACCACGTAAAATTATATTGATTTTTTTCTTCTATTTGTGATCTTAAAGAACTCGTTACAAAATTAAACGATTTCATTCATTGTTATAATGATGTCGTTATAATTTCATTGAGAGTATTATGGATATGATATCAATACAAAAACTAGGCCAACAGAGTGGTACTTTATTGGTTGGGGACTCCATCATTTAACTTCATAGTCAGGATTCGAATCACGCGAGGAGGTCCTTCTTTTCTCTCACCTTTAGGCGTGAAGGTTTTGCATTATTGTTTCAAGTTGCCTTTCTTTCCTGGCATCTTCGGGCGAGGAGGTTTTTCATGGTTATTTGAAGTGTTGCTCTTAATGACGTTGGGTCTTCTTAGATGCTGGAATGGCCACAAAAACTAAAAAATATAATAGTCTTTTTTTGGACATTTTATTCCATGGACTACAAAAAAATACAGCTCAATCAGTTCCCAAATACAGCTATCAAGAAACTACACCAACTTCAAAATTACAACCTGCCATCACTAAGGATTTTACATTTCTTGTTTTTGCATTCTTCACACTCCAAGCAGCAACATGACAGCAAATAACAGTCCAGTCCATTTTCATCTGCACCCCATCATTTTTCTTTCTGTTCCGAGCTTGCCAAATAAGGTAAGCAGTTTCAGCACAATGCAACGACCAGTTTTCCCTCTCCAAGCTTTTAGCATCCAGCCAATTTCCTAAGTCCATTCTTTTGGATGGTACTTATACTTTTGCCAGTTTATGACCTTGCACCACACCTCTTTAGCATGTGGGCAACCAAAAAATAGATGCTCCAGCGATTCATTCCCCCTTTACACATATCGCAACCGTCATCCGTATTTATTCCAACCTTAACAAGTATATCCTTAGTATAGAGCCTTCCGAGAAGCAGATCAACCATAGGATGAATTAGGCTCTGTGCCTTGCTGCATTGTTAAAAAATAGTTTCCTCCAGGGCACATTCTCCTTCTTCAATTTTAATTCTCTGTGTAGCTCTCCAGTTATAAAATCTTCCTCCAGGGCACATTACTCCAGGTGCTGGTTTGCATGATCAGACCTCTGCAATCCTGTCGGAACTTATGATGCCAATGATCCTAGTTGACCCACATGTATCCTCTTTAGAACGGATCATTCAGCGAAGCCATATCGGTATCCATATAGTGCTTTCATGGAGTTGTTGCACTTCCTAATTTACAAGTGACTGTATCCTATTTCTCATTGACAGGATCAACATGAACATGGTATACACTTGTACAGATAGCAAATCCGCATGCGGGGCTGCCCTTAAAGCTAATAAATAGGCTGTGGCTCTAAACATTATAAATGTATCCCTCCTGGAAAATTTGGCCCGCTAGAAGAACAAAAGAAGGTCCGCTTATTTATCACAGGGACAGGCATCGTACAGTATCTGGGAGATTCCTAGATGAAGGTAGGGCAGTGACGTATCTTTGAGGACCGTGGCTTTGAATGTTCATGGCTGAATTTATTATCGCAGGTCCATCAGCTTGTCCTCGTCCATGGAACCTTGCAAAACGGTTTATTACTGAGAACTTCTCTAGATCTTGCCAGTCTATTCGCAGGTCTTGGATTGATGTTTGATTCTCGAGACTGTATTAACAAGGAAAACAATTAAACACTAGGTCGTATCATTTAATATCAACAAGACAATAACAATTATCAATCAAATCAGAAAATTGTAGGTACAATTTCTAATTGATAACTTGTGTCTTAAATAATTGTTTTTAACAGCAGTACAATATAACCATCACCTATGGCATGGTATTACTGAAAAATAACTATTTTCAACATGGTTGCCAATCTCTTACATATAGGAGGCTTCTGTTTACCAGCCTAATATAGCTCATAACTGTTAAAATCTTTCCTTATTTACCATTCATTATCACTAGCACTTCAAACACCTGTTGCGAATGTAGTAGACTAACTATCAATGATCCGAAACTCCACAATGCAATGTTGAAGGAGACATACCAGCATTCCACTGTGAACAAATGTCGAGATCAGCGAACAAGGAAATACCTTGACAGCGCATTTTCCAGTTTGGATGCCCGAGCAAGAAAATCATTTTCAACCTTTGACAGTAGATCGTCACCTTGCTTCGGCACCTTTTTATGAGGCCTGTAAAACGTTATTAATCCAACTGTTAAAAGTCCATAGTATGTGAATGGTGTGATTATCTACAGTACATTGTCGACCTTGTGTATGAAGCTTAAACCTTACATATTATTATAATCGGGGGGCACAGTGCCGTTATTTTTTGAACCAGATAAGCTGCAAGCACTGCCACATGATACTCTGGATGTGAAGTAAACAGCATTCTCATAGTTTGTATAGGCATCTGAAGACATAACTAAAGTTGGTGGAGGATCAAGTAACTGCTGCATGAGCTGTGTGGTTAAGACAAGCCGTCTTTTACATTTTACAGTTCTATTGTCAGCCTGTTCCACTTCATACATCACCTGAAAAGTAATTTTCCATCAGAACTCAGAAAAAAACATGCAGAATAGATAAAGATGATACAATGAAAAACTGGGCGTAAAACAAACCTTCTCAGGAGTCCGCTTTGCTGCATTAGCCCATTTCACTTCAGAGGCACTGCAAAGCTAATACTAATCAGTCGCCTTCAGACACCACCGGCAACAAACAATCGATTTATGAAACCAGAAAACCACCAATGACAGTATTAACGCAAAGACATTTGATTCGATTTATGAAACCAGAAAACCACCAATGACATTATCAATAAAACATGGAAAGAGCTATAAAATCGAAAATTACAAATAAAAGGACATCATGTTTGCTGAAATCACAATTATCTGGAGAGACTGTGAGAAAATACCTGATACTGGGCAAATCTCGAAAGCCATGCCACTCCACTTCCTTATGCCAAGGTAAATTCTCCAATGTTGCAGTTTTGAGCTTATTTGGCACCACAGTGACAAAGTCGGGAGCTGTGAGCGCTATCGGCCGAGGTGAGGTCGATTGCTCAATGAAGATGTGCTCAGGAGCTGAACAATTCTTCATGTCCCCAACTTCATTGGCAGAAGACGGGGCAGATATCTCCGGTACATGATGTTTAGCTAGGAAACTATTGGAAGAGTTTTGAGGTGTCTGTCCTTGTTCTAATGGGCGGGAAAGTGAGTGTTTCCAGATATCAGATGCTGGTACAAGCTGCTCCCTGTTCAAACTTCCATAACACTCAAACCAAGTGGGTGCCATCTGAGGGCTAATTTGAGAAAGGAGTGTGCTCGATACTGCAGGACTACCATTCTGACCAAAGGTTAGTGTATTCTGAACTGGAGTGTTTCCATGTTGTAATGGAAAGTATGTACCCTGATTAATACTCGGAACTGAAATAAAATTTCCTAATTTAGAATCTCCTGAGGCAGCTGAAGTGCTGTTACCAAGCTCAGTAGCAGTTGGACTGTATGAAGATTGATGCTGCCCAAACCTAAAAGGTGACTGCTGAGAATCTGAGCTGCTGGACTGAACTTTTAGTCTTTTGGAATCCCTGTTGTTTGGATCAATTTCAGTACTCCTCATAACCCGTAGCTGATGCAGCAACGAGTAACTGTTTTGTGGTTTCCCATCGGATTTCACAGAATTTCCGGAGATTTCAGGGTTTGCGTGAGTAACAGTATCACTAAAAAGAAACCCATCTTTACCAGGATTGTTGGCCTCTTTTAGTTCCCGACCTGTTTCATGAGGCATTCCACTCTTCCAAGAGCTGCCAATCGCATGCAGATCTTCCCCTAAGGACTTGCTTGTAAGTACGCTATTTTGTGCCCCAAATCCAGGCGAATCATTCCCTTTTATTGTAGGGTTTAGTTCATCTTTCATAACTGGAAGGGCATATGCTTTCATATGAGATTGGGAAGCAAGTAAATCAGGTTCGAACGAACCTTCCTGATTTGGAACATTGGTCCATGCACTGGGCAATCCCAGGTCTTTGGGTCTTACATTGGGTTGGATATTTCTATCTGCTTGGTATGAACTTGAAGGCAAACTGACAGGGTGCTTGTTGCTCCCCAGGGCGTTGAACTGTGTTCCAACAGAAGATGGCATAACAGAAGCTTTAGCCAGCATGTTTTCGGTATGATCTAGTTGCGATACTACTGTAGCCGTAGGCATACGTGGATTGCTACTCATATGTCCTTCGCGAGATGGATTAGAATGCTCATAGACTTTATGTACGGAAACATAATCACTATCTTGTTCTGAAAACCCAGATCTTGCTTCCTGAAATAGAGCTTGAGACACGGCTGGTGGCTGGTGTATTACAAATTGCCCGGAATTCAACCCGAGGGAGCTGGGAGCTTGAAATGGGCCATGGATTTGAGTGGGAAACCTTTGATATGGCGGACCAAGTTGTAATCCGTAGGTATGGGAACCCAAAGAATGATTTCGTTGTAAATGAGACATGGATGTATCCAGACTTTCTTCTGCACGCTTCTCAGATAACATATTCTGCTCTGAAGAGTTTCTGCTTGCCTCTGCACTGTTCTCTCTTGATTGTCCAGCCTTGTCGAGAAGTTCCACCATGTCCTGACTGCCATTAGTGCAAACAATTAAATAATAGAAAAACAACTTGTGAAGGGCAGAATATAGTCGCTTAAAACGGTCAAAAGTTCAGAATAGTCAAGAGTTCAGAATGTGGCAATGACAAGAATTAAGAAGAAACTTAAGGTTTGTCACTCTATGTCATATCAGAAGAACACAACACGACACTAAACAACACAATGAGACAATTCAGTCAGCTAGCTATTTACAAATTTTAATTTATAGACAGGAACATTTAACAATGAGAGGAAGTTCAAATATCGAAAGACGACAATAAATAAGTGAGGGATCTCCAATGGTGGCAAAGTATGATGGATCAGAGAGGAACGTGATAACGATACCAGACGAATCAGTACCTCGACTGAAAATTTTTGTTGGCCAAGTGATGTATTGAAAGCCCAACTGAAGATGTTTCGCGTAATCTGTGCATGTCTGAACGGGAATTAGATCCCTTCCCCTGAAAATATTACTCATGTAAAAAGGGATGGAGAAACAGATCAAAGATTGCTAACTTGTAATAAGTTAAAGAGAGATGAAAACCTTGTCATTTTGAGTAGAGCTGTTTGGTTCTTGTCCAGAAGACTGGTACTGATATTTCGTAATGCCAGGAGAATTCCCAGCAACCTGGTTGGATACAGTTTGCTTCATATCTACCATATTTGGATTACTTTTGCCTGGCGTGAAAGAATCTTGTAACCTGTTACCAGAAGTATTATTCCAGAAACTGGCCTGCTGCTGAAATTTCTTGTCATGGCTATTGAACGAGGAATCATAAACACGTGGACGTGCCTCTGGAGAATGATTAGATCTTGCCACGTTTTCACTTCCTACTTCCGAACCAACCTGTTTCCAGTGATTAAAGTCATAGCTCACTTGGGGGCTTTGACTATGACTACCATTAAGATTGTCCTGTAACGAATTTATGGTAGGACCAGTAGCGACATGACTGTTAGAGTTTACTTGCCCCGTGGGGCTCCGTGAGTTAGGGCAAGCCGATTTGTCTTTCTGCAATTCTTCGTGCATGAACCTTTTCTGTTCATCATGCCTAGGATTCATAATATGCTCATTTGAGGTTGATCTCACTGGAGACCCGTTGCCAGGAACAAATCCCATATAAGTGCCATGGCTTGACTTGTTATTAACTTGATTACCAGTGGTATTTAACGATGTCCCATGCTGAGGAGCCCATGCAACTGATGGACCCTTCAAATTCAGAGATGCAGCTAGATGATGGCCAGAATCTCTATGAATCTGGTTTTCTTCTGGGTAGGCTTCCAGATTGCCGAGCTCCAAACGCCTGTTACCTTCTGATACTTGCCAATTTAGCTTGGAGGCTGAGTTGAATTGAAACCTCTCATTCACCGCAGAAGAACCGCTCAAACTGGACAATGGAAGTCCTTGCAAACTATGAGGCTTAGTAGCTCCAGTCCTTTCAAACGACTTATAATGATTCATATCCAAAGAGGGTTCGATGTGTAAATCACCATTATTAACCGATGTCCTCTGTTCCTCGCTACTGCTAAATGCTAATGGTTCATGAGCTGCACCTCCAGGATTTCCACTAAGGTTCAAACCAGACCACTCTTCTTGATTGCCCGTATCACCACTACACGTTTCTGCTAAGGCAGATTGCATAAGAGCAGTCCAACTACCACTTTGCATAGAGGGAAACTGATTCCGAAACTCTGAACTCTCAACCATTTTATAATCCTCTAACTTAGAGTTAGAGCACTTCCCAAATGCATCCCAGATATTATCATCTGAGCCAAACAAAAATTGTTCTTCGGTTGGATCCAAGGGAGCAGCATCTTGCAAAATACCAGTCTGTGAGGAATTGATTTCCTTTGAGTTCACTGAAGAACTCGACACCCCCTGGATTCGAGGAAACTCCATAGAAGGATTTCTTTGTTGAGATTCAACCTGTGGTAAATTTCCTGCGATAGCCCTAGGGTAACTGACTTGTCTCGAGGCGTTCAAGTGATTTTTGTTCTTTTGGAAACCATATCTAGATCCAAACTCTATATCTTGCGCACTTACCTGACTAGACAGAGCACCATATTGATTAGCTGGTAAAGGAATACTTGGAGTTGGAACTTGTTCTGATGATGGCATTGGCTTTTCCATAGTATGAGAATGATGGCTTGATAGTCCTCTAGTGTTAGAGATTGGAAACCCATAGAGAGAGTGATCAACCGACTGAGGAAAAAACCCAAAGTTGTGGGGTGGAGCACTTTGCTCAGCTGAAAACGAAATTCCATTTGATATCCCTTGCATAACTGGAGAGACGACACCCTGAAGCCAATTAGAATTACCAGACCCATGCTGAGACATCCTTGCATAATTAGACCCATCTTGCAATGAAGTATTATTTAAGGAAGGAGATCGATCAATGGGCCTTTGTTGCCCAATGGATAAATTATTTACTGAGTTCATTTGCCTGATATCTTGCTTCTGCAACTGTTGCTGCCTCTGGACATCATATAAATTTCTCAGCATGGCTTGCTGCTGCAGCAGTTGCCTTTCTTTTAATCCAGAATGCTGCCTTGGCGATGATTGCAGCATGCCAAGTTGCTGACTATTCAATTGCTGGTGGTTACCTAGAAAGTCAAAGTTAATAGGGGACTCGGTAGCTTCCAGCCTTGCGTCTTGTTGCTGCTCAGGCACATTACTAAATTGAGCTCCAGAATTAAGTAACCCTCTCGAAAATGGATTGTGCTGACTGGACTCTCTATTCATTCCCATAAAATCTGTTTCATCATGTTTTGCCTGGACATGGTGATGATCATGAATATAGCCATTTTGACTAGTATGCTGCACTAGATGCGGACTTGCAATGAAGGTCTGCTTTTGTGGTGAGTGTAAATAGGGAGAGCTATGAACCAAGCTTGACTGTCTATCCAAGAAACCTCTATCTGGATCAGAAGCTGGCATCATAGAAACAAAATATAGTTAAAATTCTGAATGTAACATAATTCATCAGTTAGATCAATTATTGTATCGAGAAGCGCCACTTTCTGAACCATCTGTAATGAATCTAATTGGGGCGAACACATTATACACATGCAAAGTTTCAGATTTACACAATACATGACTCCTTAACACCTTTAAAAAAAATGAATACCTGTGTGTCCTGGACTAAAATTCAGTGGTAAGCTTTCATGTCTCTGGTTGCTAGGCCATTGAAAGCCGTTTGAGACTAGTCTGCTACCATCCACAACCTGCTGCTGAGAGTGCTGATGGCTGAATTTTCCTTGGTCAAAGAAATTATGAGCCTTATCTCCACCTTCACTTACAGGCATTTAGAGTAATCCTGAATTCAGCAGTTATGTACCCAAAGAAGAAGAAACACCTGAAACAGCAACAAAAAAAGTTCCAATATCACACATTAATACTCCTGTTCCAAACAGCTATGCACATCGAATGAATTATACAAAGCTGCAGATACATTCAGGTTTTGTACTTTTGTATTAATATACATGATTTTTTAGTGCAATTTCGGTGGCAAGACTCTGGACATAGAATGAGCATTACACAATATATCGGATTTCATAAACCAAAATGAGCCAGTTGAACAGACATGAATTTAGAATATATGATACGCAATTGCTTAACGATACTTACATTACATGTACTGCAATAATTTTCAGATAAGTTGAACCATCAACTGACAATGCTAACAGCATGAAGTATTCCTATTTGCACATTGCAAGTTATATATGGCATAGCCTAAGCAATGGGAGTGATGTACAATAGTTGAAAAAGTACAGCAAAATTGTCTACGCTCCAGTCGCTGCCAAATTCACCAAATGAAACAAGAAGAAAATTACGTAAATTAGTAATAATAGTATGAGAAACTTCTCCATTAACACAAACTACTGCTACTAAAGAACCCATTGACAAAGTATAAATCAAAAACAGGCTATCTTCTTTGCGCAATCATTTATAGAATACTTCCACGATTTCATGACTTCCTTGTTATAACATCAAATGCTCTCCAAATCTTAACTACTACAACACATCATTCCCAAACGAACCAAAATCACACAATTTTTTTCTAAGAAATCAACTTCCCTAAGTTCAGCTAACCAAAACAGAAACATACATAAAGCTTCACCACACTCCTCTAACCCAAACCCTAAATTCACTCTCTTCACACAAACTATACCCCCAAATTCACACAAACATGATCACCTCGCTGCCAGACCCAATCAACACCATCCAATCTGCCTCCGATTCCAAACCTATAAACGCACCAAAACAAACCTAACAACAACCACAACCACAACTCCAATCTAATTCAACCGCCGCCCCATTATCCGGCACCCTAAATCGAACCTAGGGTTTGTACATTCTATAGATAAGACGGTAAACTTACACACGGCTCGACGACAATCCGAATCTGGATAAATCCGAATCCGTAAATTGGAGTGATGGTTCCGATTCACAACCGGGAACGGCGGCGACGGCGAGCCGAAATCGATGTGGAGGAAAAATAAACCGATCGCGCAAAATCGAATTGGTGTGTGTGTGTGTGTGAAATCTTCAACGAACATTAGGAGGAGAGCTCGGAGGTTCGGGGTCCGAGGCTAGGGTTAGGAGGAGGCTGTGAGGCTTGGTGTTGTAGAGGCTGTGGCTCGGCAGTACATGTGTTGGTTTATTAGTGTTTGCTCCTTGGAGTTAGAATAGTTGCACAATGAAATTATGCTACTTTTTTAACAATGCAAAAACATTGAGGACCTTTTTTTTGAACCAAGATGACCTATTGAAAAAAAATTGAGATTGTTTTGAGTTTGGTTTTGAGTTAATTTTTTAACAATTTTTTCATTTATTTTAATTTCAATTTTTTTTTTTAAAACTCAAACCAATGAATTTTTTTTTTCAAAACTTTTTTGTGACACAAACAATCAATTGAACCAATCTATATTCAATTAAATATTTAATTAAACCAATCTACACCACACTACCACCATTTTCGGCCACCGACGCCTCACCACCACTGCGGACCACCACCGTCGATCACCACCACCGACCGCCACCGTCGGCCACCACCACCACCACTTCTGACCACCACCGCCATCACCGCCCACCACCGTCATAATCCAATAATGCACAAATTTATTTAAAGATGTTCAAAAAAAGGTGGTCGGTCGGAAGTTTATCTCGACCGGTCATGGTGGTGGCCGATCGGAAGTTATGGTGGTGGCCGGTCGGAAGTTATGGTGGTGGTCGGTCAGATATTATGGTGGTGGTCAGCCGGAAATTATGGTGGTGGTTGGTTGGAAGTTGTGGTGGCCGGTCGGAAGTTATGGTGGTGGTCGGTCGGCAGTCATGGTGGTGACCGGTCGGGAAGTTATGGTGGTGGTCGGTCGGAAGTCATGGTGGTGGCCGGTCGAAAGTTATGGTGGTGGTCGGTCGGAAATTATGGTGGTGGTCGGTTGGAAGTTATGGCAGTGGTCGGAATTTATGGTGGCCGGTCGGAAGTTGTGGTGGTGAGATTATGTGCAAAAGTGTTACGAATGAGTAAAAATAATGAATTTGTTGTTTTGTTTATAAACACCAAAAACTTTGAGATAATTTTGAGAAAAGTTTTGAGTTTAGTTTTTAGTTAAAAAAGAGAATGAAAATGAATTCAAAACAAGTTCAAAACAAATCTCAAAATAAT
>JAWWMW010068853.1:0-14704 GCA_035048345.1 Echeveria elegans | reverse complement strand
AATAAATGTTTCGAGTGTGTTGGAGGCCATTATCTGAGGAGGATTTCGAGTGTGTTGATTAATTTCAAATTTATGGATATCTATCATTTTTAGCTTGTACTGTCCAAAAAAAAATTCGTGAACGTTGCCTCCGAACCCCTATATAAAACCCCCCCACGCCAAGAATTTCCTGGCTTCGCCCCTGATAAGTAGTAACTAGAGAGCCTCTCTCAAGTACCTGACATTCGATAAGGGTTCCTCCTGACTGTACCTGATCATCTACTATACCACATGGCAACCAGAAGGGTTACCTTCCTTTATTCGGACTATCCTTTTATCGCCTTTGCGAACCTTTGGGCAGACCACCTGAAGTCAAATGCTGAATCAAATCGGATCCTTGAGAAGCCGACTAAGTACTAAAATGATTGTTTTCATTTTTCTATACGAGAAAATGGCAGTGTAGGATAGATACCATTGGATAACGATCCAGCTGTTGTAGAACCGCTTCCAAGCTCCATCGTCTGGAAATGCAATGACAGTCTGATACGAAAAGACGTCACAAAGATGGTTTGAGTGTTTTGATTACTCAGTGAAGCAAATTCTTGAAAAGCTGGTATTAATTATCCTTGAAGACTAACATTTTCAGCATCAGGAAGTTGATGAAGACGTTGCTTCAACAAAGGCATTCCAGTTTCAAATACGGGGTACATGGTCGCTAAAGTAAAACCTACCCTGTAAAAGAAAAACACGAAACAAGTGTGTTAAGCTGTCTTAATCTATTGATTCATGCTCCAGGTGGTGATATTCCAGATTAGAACTAACCTTCACCTGAGCAAAAGACTCAGCAGCTTCATAGAAGCAACAACATAGAGATCATCAAGTAAAGAAGCAAGCACAGAAGAGAGCCACCATCGGCAGCTTTACGAGCCCGCTGTAGAACACATCCTTGGGATTTGTGAATATTCTCCATAACTGTTTCATTAGTAAGTCGCGTTTCAAAACGTGGAAATCCCCATCCAACCAAGACATTTATCCCTTTGCACGCCACCTCTTTATTAACCCAGTGTATACCTTTGCGCCAAAATCCCCAAATCCTTATTAGATAGAGACACGACAGCGATCTTGATATATATATATATATATGTACGGTGTACCCATCATCACATGATTACTGAATTGCCAATAAAGGTGTGGTAAAGTTGTAACAAGGTCAAGGGTTCAAAACTCTACCCGTTTCACAAATGAGTGTTTATTTCCTCCCACTTTGATGAGGAAGTGTTCTTTAGGAGCGCTTTTTGTTTGTTTGGACCTAGTATCAGTGGAGGTGCCATCTACTCATCCAAAAAAAACTCCTATTTTAAGTTTAATATATTGCTAATCACTTTAAATAATTTATGCTCAATCATAAGTACATATTCTTTTATAGTAATTTCCTTGTAATTTGTCCTTTTGGATAGACTGAAGTAACATTGCATATTGTCATTGATAGTAGAAGTAAGAGTATCCTAAATTGATTCTGATAGTTTATATGTTTGAGTGATGTCAGATGGTATAAATGTTCGCTCTGTTTTCAATCAATGTCTCATCACCCACCAAATAAAAATATCCCAACCACTGTCGGAGATCTCATCCTCATCTCTCTCCACCAACACTCCATTTTCGAATTAGGTATCTATCTCCCTCTCTCTATCTTACTTGATTCATATCATCCAACAAAATCTGCTTTGTTTTGTTGTAGCCTACTGGATTTGATTTGATGCACATTTCCTGTCTGTGTATGGAAACTGGGAGGCTCTCATATGTTGTTTTGTCTTTTCAATGTAACATTTTTAGCCTTAGATTTTTCTCGGTTTTGTTTCCTTGGGTTTGTTTCAGGTTATCAGGCAAAGGGAATGTCTTTCTTTTCTTTATGATTTTTTGTAAACGATATAGATTTACCCGATTCACGTGCCGATTTGTTTTAAGACAGACGGTGTGGTACAAATATTTTCTACAAGTACATTGTACGGATAAGTGCATGTGTGTGTCTGGGTTGCTTGTCCTTGTGGCATCTGAGGTTTCTGTTTTGGGAAATTTCCTACCAAGTTATATATAGTTATCCGCAGATGTGGTCTGAGTTGAAGACTGTTTAAATATAACAAAAAACTTTAAGATTCTGCATCCGAAATGGGGAGCAGACTCTGATGTTGGTTTGTAGTTGACAGGTTCTGTGACTTCTCGTGTGGATTTGGGTGAACTTTTGATGAGTTGAAACTGTACTTTTTGTTTGAGCTAGTATACCATGCAAGTGAACGTTGGGCATGACATAGATGGCATGTCTCGTCGTGTCGGTGGAAATGGGAATGGGAATGAGAAGTTCATTCCATTTGATATTGAAGTAAAGCCATTTGCGGAGGCAGTCTCTGCAGGTAACGCTTTTGAGGACTCGAAGACTGCACACAATTATGAACTTCCAGAGGCAAAATCCCAGAACTCACACCTTCTCTCAAATGTTCTCAAGACTTTGTTTTTGATTCTGATATGGTACATCTTTAGCACATTCTTGACGCTGTAAGTCCCTTTTATTAGATCTTCGACACCCCCATAATTAATCATACTGTTGTTAGTTCATTTTCAATCAAAGGGGTCACATTTGAGCTTGTTGATTCATTTATTAGTTATAATAAGACTCTACTGGGAGATACTTTGGGGAAGTTTCCAGCTCCATTGTTGATGAATGCAGTTCACTTCACAATGCAAGCAGTAATATCAAATGCGGTAACATGGTGTTGCCCTCACATGTTTCAACAACCTTGCGGGGCAATGTCATGGAGCGACTATATCTTTAAAGGTAGTTAATGTACCCATTTCTAGCACTACATAATCGGATTCATGTTTCATTTCATCCATCTGCAGAGTGATACAATCTCTCCAATAAACTCTTGTGACAGTTGTGCCAACAGCTCTTGGAACAGCTCTGGATGTTAACTTAAGCAACGCGTCCCTTGTTTTCATATCTGTTACATTTGCAACCATGGTGCGTTAGCGATAGCCCACCTGGACCTTCCTATAGCTTTCTCTTTAAATTCATGATAAGACTTGTGAAATAATTTCATAAGTGTTTATTTTGTTATCTTCTTGTGCAGTGTAAATCTGCAGCCCCTATATTTCTCCTTCTTTTTGCTTTCTCATTCAGGTGTGTCTTTTTTGGTTCAAATGCTTGCACGCAGTTGGACATATCTTAATTTCTTACTAATCAAAACTCATTGTGACGTTTGTGTGGATTATCATTTCAGTTCTTTAGTACGATGCATTTTCTTTCTTATTGGTTTCATTTTGAAGGTTGGAGACGCCAAGCTATAATCTTCTTGGCATTATATTGGTCATCTCCACTGGAGTTTTATTAACAGGTAAACCCTCTTACTATTTTAGTTCACATCGCCATGATCTTTCCATAAATTACTTGCGCTGAATCAGAAGAACTTACTCCACAATGAGCAAAGTACACAACTGCTTTTCTTCCTACTATGGATTCTGATTATCGACTTTTTTATCATCTCAGTTTGCTCCATGTCATTGCTACTTAGTCAAGTACACATGTCATTGTTACTTAAGTTTTCCCTATGTGTTTCAGTTTCCAAGGAGACGGACTTTGAGCTATCAGGTTTTATCATAGTAATGCTAGCTGCTGTTATGTCTGGGTTTCGGTGGACAATGACTCAGATTCTTCTGCAAGTATGTTCTGTTAACATTTGCTTTAGTAGAGATATAAAAATCATCTCGACTTTTATTGTAACTGTCTCTCACTATGCTTTTTGTTTCCACCTGGACCTCTCAAAGAAAGAATCTTATGGTAAGATTTTGATGATACTCTGGATTGGACGGTTTTCTCATATTTGTTTCAGTTTGACACTTATTTTGTTTTTCTGCTTTTCATAGGTCTTAAAAATCCGCTTACCTTCATGAGTTACGTGACTCCAATAATGGCTGTGGTCACTGCTATTTTCTCACTGATATTGGATCCATGGGAGGAGTTTCGATCGAACAATTACTTCAATAGTTCATGGCACACTGCCCTTAGTTGCATGCTTATGGCCTTTGGTGGGACTTTGGCATTTCTTATGGTATGTTCCTCATTTGGCTTCTAAACACACACACACAAAAAAAAACACCAATTCTCTATTCAGCCTGTGATGATACGTGTTCCTACAGGTACTGACAGAATTTATACTAGTATCGATTACTAGTGCAGTAACAGTGACGATTGCAGGAGTTGTGAAAGAGGCAGTGACCATATTGGTAAGCGCAGCTGAGTATCTTACTCACTCGAGCAATGTCTTTTCAGAGAAAGACTGTTGAAGGACTTTTTTTGTTTCCTAAAATTAGGTTGCAGTGATCTACTTGCACGACGAGTTCACCTGGTTGAAGGGATTAGGGCTGTTCATAATTATGATCGGTGTTAGTTTATTCAATTCGTATAAGTAAGTGCAGTATAAATCCATTCCTGGAAGAAGCAATCTTTTTATAGCTGCTTGCTTACCTCACAAAGATGTCGTGCTAATGTCTTGAATTTGTCAACAGATACAAGAAGCTTCATAAAGGGAATGACTCTCAAGAGGATTTATCCGCAGCTAAATATGTCATTCTCGAAGAGGAAGATGATCTGCATGAAGAAAATAGGAAACCTTCCGGAACCGCCTTCAGAGATGCAAGTATGGAAGTGCAACACCATGAAGATAGATAGAAAACGCTTGCAAAGAAAGCAAGTCAAAATGCGCGCTAGAAGAAATGCGAAACAAAATTTTGTCATAGGCATTGAACAAGACAGCGGATTTATCCAAATGGGGAATTTGTATTTTAGTTACAAAAATCTCCAGAACCACATCCGCTCACTAAAATCTCAATTCATTTTAATTCAATTCCGCACTCAACACATTCTTCTTCTTCTTCTCCTGTTTTAATTTTTGCTTTGCAATTTTACCTTCTTGTATTGTGCTGCAGCACATTTCTCAATCTCTGTCAGCCTCAGGGGTAAATTTCTTTCTGTGATCTTTTCTGTTTCAAGTCCCTCAATGTGCAAGTCTATCAGCCTTTTTGGTTGTGTTTGCTGCTATTCAGATAAAGATTTCTCCTTTAATCATGTTTCTGGGTTTGCTGTCTGGTCATGTTTTGAAATTGTGTTTGTGCTTTTTTTCTTACAAGTTTGGGAGGCCATCCGTTGATGATGCAAACCTGAGGTTTTTTTTGTTTTGATTGAAGGGTATTACAATTTGAGGCTCATAGAGCACATAGCAGTTATGCTATATTACAATGTCAATGACCCTATCTAACAATTCGATAGAATATTATCTTGCATTCAAGCACGGACCACCTTGAGTACCTCTACCAATACACAACTACTCCACGCCGCAATCATCACATCTCTGGAGCACGGGACGACCAACAAATCCATGCCGATGCGAGAGTAAACCACCACGTCCACAAAGAAATATGCCATGCATGAGTGGGGGTTTGAACCCAAGACCTTGGGGTTCCAAGACAAGGGTCTCAACCACTTGACCACAATCATGTTGGCCAAATCTGAAGTGTTTAGGGGATGGCTGCGTTGATGTGTGTTAATTTTGATGTGTTTCCAGAATCTTATTTATCTTTTCTATGGAGGATTCAAATTTATAACCCATTTGATTTAAAAGATTTTACTTGCAAGTTATGGAATTGAATTCTCACTCAACATGCTCATCATCAGGAAGTAGATTTGTTGAAAACCGCCACGTTTTGTTTAACTAGTAGATAAATCCCCGCATCTGAGCAATGCTTGTTTCTTTACAATGATTTGATTTTGGTGGTGTCCGCCCTGGTGTTTGATATGTGAGTCTTTTCTTCTTAGAATATCTTGCTTGTTGCATAGGAACCAGAAAAGGCAGCATCTTCATTTGTTTGTGTGTACTTTTATTCAACTATTTAAACTCTGATTTTCTTGTTTTTGATTTGTCAGTTGGTTTGTGGTACGATTTCTTTGGCAGCATCATTAGCTTGCCTAGTAGGCTACACTTTGTCTGCTTGCGGAAACAGACCTCATTTGAGCAAGAAATTTCTTGGTGCTCAGATATGTTCCACATTATATCTTCAGTCGATAGGGAAGACGTCATTTGTTACAAAAGCCTCTTTGGAGAAAAAGTAAAATGATGGTAGAAGAGGCTTTCTCAAATTGTTGCTCGGTAATGCGGAATGAGTCCACCCGCTTTACTTGGTGTTGGGAAGGCTTATGCCGATGACCATGGAGTATCTAAATCAAGAATGTCATACTCGAGATTCTTAAAATATTTTGACAAGGATCGAGTGAAGAAAGTTGATATATTTGAGAATGGTACTATTGTTGGAAAGTTGTGTGAAGAAAAGATGGTTCAAGTCCAAAATGACGTAGTTTTATGACAAATTAATTGAACATCTACTAACGCAAAACGACGTAGTTTTGAGTTAGGATTTGGCATGAAACAAAACGACGTAGTTTTGTTTAAGGAAAGAGATAAATTTGAAAGAAACATTATCTTCTCATCAGGTTCTATTTACACGACCAAGTAAACAAGATATGTTTCCTTCTTTTCAGGAAATACGACGTTCTTGTTTAGTGGGAGTAGTGGAATGGAACGGTTGAGTAGCATGCCCAGATGAAGAAGAGTTCCTTCATCAGATATAGTGGAAAAAACACAACGGACTACAATTCATCTTCTTTTGTTTTTCTTTTTCCAGAGGTGATAGCGAAGATAACCTGTCTTTCGCCTTCTTCACCTGGGTGCGGGTGACTGAAGGTCCGGTTGTTTTATACTGGGAAACGGATTGCCAATGTGGAACCCTAGCACCAGAGGGGGGCAATACTGTTTTAAGGAGATTGCGTAGCAAGACTCAACCACCTCATTCCAATCCGGTTTTGTATCTTATTATCTCTATCTCTGTTAATTTTTTCTCCGTTGATTAATTTTGAAGTTCATGTAATTCTATTCTGCAACGAATCCTGTTATTAGTGAAATTTGTCTAACAATCTTAAAATAGTATTTGGATCCCTGTAAGACAGATTCATGCATATGCGAAATTGATGCAGAGAAATTGAAGAAGAGATGTTGGGTTTGGTGGTGTTTGTTAGACTTCTGTCACTGAAACCCTAAGCTATTGCTATGTGAATAATTTTGCACATCAATTTAGACTGTGATCAGTGGTGTTGTGTTGCAATTGCGGGTCCTGCTCATCTGAAGAGTTGATTCACGGACGAGAGGAGACGACTAGCGATTAAGATTCAATTCGATTTGATGCCGAGAGCAGGTCCCGAGATGTTGGGATTGCATCTTGATTTTGTTGATGATAGTGAGGTGTCGGAGTGTTGGGAATAACACCCTCACACACACGGAAAAATCGACACAAATACAATCACAAATCAAACACAGAAAATAAACGAACAAGAACACAATATTTAACATGGTTCAGTTACATCTCGCAACCTACGTCTACGGACAATTAGGATGAATTTTATTAGGATTTGTTGTGGTCAGATTACAATACATAACACTGTACTTATAGAGCTTATTACTGGACCGGGCCCTGACCCAATAATTATTACGTCGGCTTCATTACCCAACAAATCTCCAACTTGAAGTCATGGAACAATGTTCACCTGGACTTCACATGTGTTCTTAAGTAATCTGTCAACGGAACGTCACTTTTCCGACACATCTAGCTGTCACCAGCCTTCTTTATCACTTAGAAGACTCTGTTGAAACTCCGCTGAGCTTCAACACACCAGTCATGACAGAACCTGCCACTGACTCGCTCTTCTCGGTTCCAACCGGCTCCCACTGCTGCAAGCACATCCTCTTATGGAGATGTTTCAACAGATGGAATTCTGGTTCTCCTGACACACTGTCTTCTCGGAATCTTGGCTGGAACACCACTCGTGCTCCCACTGCCACAAATACCTCTGACTACTCTACATGAACCTTTCCATGCTCGTTCAAACTGAATCTAACCTCTGGCTCTGGGTTTCTCTCTTGCCAAGACAACCCTCTCCTGCCTACGAGATTCAGTGAACCAGACTTTGTTTAACTTCTGAGCCGGGACGGTCAGTCCCTCAGATGGTACTCCGACCTTATACATCGAACTTCTCTTGCTTCCACGGGCTACGACAAGATTTCCCTTTAAGACCTTCCACTGTGCATTTCCAAACTTCACCATGTGTCCTTATGCATCCAACTGACTGACAGGAATCATACTTTTTGTCAATTCTGAAACTACTCTAACACCCTTCAACGTCCAGAAACTGATAGGCGTCTTCAACATTATGTCTCCCTTGCCCGTAACATCAAGAGTTCTATCGTCCGCAAGTCGTACCTTTCCAAAGTCTCCACCTACTAGATTCTGCAATGCTTCATTGCTGTGGGTAGCATAACATGAAGCACTAGAATCTACGACCCAAGGATCCCCATTGCTCTCTTCACTACAGAGAAGAAGATCGCTTGCAGGATCTTCAGCAATAATCACTCTATTCTTCTAGCATTGATCCTTAAAATGTCCCACCTCCCACAGTTCCAACATGTTACACCTGAGCTGTCACGAGTCTTTGATTGACCCCATCTTCTGTTCTTGCTCCCACTACCTCTTATATTCCTTCTGTCTCGACTCACATTCAACAGTTCACCCGAGGATTCCCCTGAACTCCTTCTGCTAACATCCTCGCCAAGAATGAGATCATGTATCTTCTCAAAAGTGAATCCATCAGGTCCCGCTGAACTCGTAACAGCTGTTACGATTTCGGACCAACTGTCAGGCAATGATTATAGCAATAGTAGAGCTTGAACCTCATCATCGAACTTAATGCCCACCGACCGAAGTCTGGCTAAGATCGAATTCAACTTGTTGACATGCTCTGTAACTGAACTGCCTTTACTCATCCTTTTGTTCACCAGTTCTCTAATCAAGAAAACCTTGATTGCTACAGACGGCTTCTCTTACATATTCGACAGCGCTCCCATTATACCTTTAGTTGTCGTCTCCTTCAGAATGTTGAACGCAACATTCTTGGTAAACGAGAGTCGGATCACGGACACTGCTTTCCGATCCAATCCTGCCCACTCTGCATGAGACAACTTCTCCGGTTTGTCATCAAAAACCACGTCCAAATCTTTCTGAACCAGCAAATCCTTAATTTGCATTCTCCACCAACTGAAATCTGTGTCATCGAATTTCTCAATTCGAAACTTCCCATTTTCAGTCATTTCTAATGACAAACAAGATACTCAGCACACCTGATTTCACGTTAGAAACAATTCCAAGAAAGATAATTCAGGACACAAATTAGTAACATCAATAAAGACACAGCCAAAAAAATCACAGCAGCCCAATTGCCAAAATGAATTGTGCCCACACGGCCCAATTGGACATTCTGACCCAACACCAAAACCCTAGCCCACTGTTCACCTCTCTCTACCACTCCCTCCGACAATGGCAGACGACGATAGATAATAGCAACACGTACAAGGAGTTTCTGCTGATCTACATCATGCACTTCCTAAAAGCAAGACATCAAAATATTATATAATAATTAAGAACACAGACGGAACCTTAAAAATCCCAACCAAAGGAGAAAAGAATAAATTAGCTAGTAAACCTGGTCGTAAGCTCTCTGTAAAAGTGCAAATGGGATTATACAAAAACGGCTTTAATCCTCCACAAGATATACCAGCTGAAAAAGTGACAGCGTGTTGCTCAGTCATGCCTACATCAAAGAAACTATCTGGAAACTTGTCTTGAAGCAGTTTAAATGATGGATCCTGCATGTACTTTCACAATATCTTTATCTTCCTCCACCTCCATGACCAAAGCCTCAACGAGGTAATCAGTATATGTACGTGGCCGAATACCGGAAGACACTGGACCAACTGAGCATAGCAGTTCAGCTAATCATTGGGGAACACCAATAAAAAAAATCTTCAAAACATAAATCTTTTCTTACATAGTAATTTTTCAACAAATGAAAGATAGAAAACAGGGATTTTAAAGGAAACACGATCATCGCGGACTCACTGAATAAGCATTCACCAAACATTCAAACTCATCAAAATTATGTATACAATTATTCGGTGTAGAAACATAATTTAAAAACATATTACATAACAAAGATATTCACCTTCAGGCTGTGTGTTTGACACCTCATTCTCTTGGTTGACAACCGTTGCCCGATTTTCTTTTGTAATCACACGTGAACAAGGACAGGACCCATGGTATCCAAAAATGCCGCTTCTTGGAGAAAAGAAATCAGGTCTTCAATATTGTGTCCATCAACAGGCCATATGTAATACAAGCCAAGCTCTTCAAACAAAGTGGATCCAGTTGGTCCTAACATACCGCGTGCATACTCATTAACTTTGGCAGCCATTTCATACCAATCTTCTTTGTTACTCCTTGAGAAGGAAGAAAGTTTCAATTGGTATGAAATACAACCAACATGAGGTAAGGGGTCAGCAAGACCCATTAATGAAAATGATCTACCAGTTGGAAATGGAGTCAAGATGCAGGGTACTATTAAGACTTTGGTACTTTCTTAAACTATGTACCGTTGCCGCTTCTCTAAACCTCGTAAATGATTTACTGGGCTGTAGCTTGCTTAATGTACTAGATAACGCATTGACAGACGTTTTTAAGCCTTCACCGACCTTAGGATGTAATGAGTTACGACTGTCATTTTAAATAACAATCATATTTGAGTCCAAATATCCTGCGTTGCTCATTGCCTCATAGGACTGACCAGCCATAGTTGATCCATTGCTGGTGATCGCCACTACTCGTTCCCAGCTCCAGTGGCGGAGTCGGGGTGGGGTCGGCCGATCCGACCGTGGCTATAGAAAGCTGATTTGATTATCTACAAATCTCTAGTTAAAGTTAAAGTTAAATTCCGAACAGAAGATCCAAATTGCGATTCAAAATTTCAAATCAATGCAGTTTGGACTGCAGGAAAGTCCCCGCGAGACAAGGCATGGTAGGTCCCGCGGGGCAAGACGAGACATGTCCAGGTCGAGGAATTTTCGACCAGTGCGTAGGGCAGGACAGATCGACGCCGACCTACACAGGACAGATCGCAGTCAGCCGAGGACCTGTCCCGTTGCCATCCCTACGGTAGTTACAAAAGCACCTTCCATGGACTCGCGATACACAATCCCTCAATCTTTTCAGTACTTACGGTAGAAACAAAAAAAATACAATAATAACAGATGCGGCCAAAGAATCATTTCTTTCCAGACACAACAAAAACATCTTCTGCTACGATCAAATTGGGTGTCGATCCTAGGGAGACGAACCATGGTGGATTTTTGTTACCTGTTGTGATTAATCTTTGTCGCTAGTTGGTGACGAAATGACGCGTCCCATGGGAAGGGCTTTGTTAGGTTGGGATGAGATGTGTCGCTCAAGTTGTAAGGTGTGTTCTTTTTTATTTGGAGGAATTGTTGTCTATGCGTAGTACATGTATAAGCTGTTGGAAGCGGCACAGGCGAGGAGATTTCCAGTTGGATGCCATGCTAAGTGGAGCAGCTTCGTGTTGAAGTCCAGAGCGTTACCATTTGAGTCAACTCCATTGTTTTCGGCACCTAGTTGAAAACAGAACAAAATAGAGTTTATCTGAAACAATTATTTACGAAAACAAATGTTGAAGCTGAAGATTCGGGATTGATTGTCAGAGAGGTGATTAGACAATACAAAGTACGGATGTACCTGCTCGAACAACATTAGACAAGCTTCGCAAAGATCTGGATGACCTAGATGGAGTTGCAGATTGTCTCCTGAGAGCAAGCAGCAGTATATAATATATAAGGAATGAATGGGATGATCAATGCTTCAAAACCAGATTAAGACCAACTAGAACTTTCTAGTTTCGATTAGTAGGAGGCGCGGAAGAGTTACCTCATTGGGTTTTTGCTTGCTTCTAATGTTGTTGATTCTGTGCTGCCCTCCACACAGCCAATGACGCGAAACAGATTACTGCCATTGATGAATATTTGTTAGACTGTACACAAAAACTAGGACGATTATTAAATAACCATAACCATGAAGACAAACTAACAAAACCTGTAGGAACCAGTCCCAACTCGCTGACCGTCACCACTCAGGCAGCACTCAAATTTGTCGAAGATTGAGTCGTTTTCATATAGATCACAGAGCTACCGAATCGGAGACAGTAACACTGTAAAAGGTCTGAACCAAATCTCACGGAAAAAAAAGCAGCCAAATGACATTACCTTTGGTCTTAGGTGCTCGTGCACTTGAAACGTTGCAACAGGACCCGAATCCATATTAATATCCCACAACTGAAATGAACAGAATGTAGTAAGCATAGGTAAAAAATGTGACAGAGCTATACACTATTTGGTTGCACCAGCAGCATTTAAAATTGAGACGAGACATAATTGCAGCATAGTAGACCTTAAGAGTCATATAGTCACGACTGAGCAGGTATCTTCCGTCCTTGGCAAATTTGATATCTGATATTGAGGCAATAATTTCTGTGAAAAAGGATCGCGCGCCAGGAGCTTCTGGCTCTTCAAATCTGAATGATTGAAGCAAGTGAATATTGAGGACCCCGGTAGCACAAAAGTAATTTAGAATGGAAAGCAATGGAGAGAGGAACTCACAATTTGCTATGACTATCACATAAAGCTGATTGTCGTAAGTCAATGAGACGTATTAATCCCTTGGAGCTACTGTATGCTAACGTGTTGCAGTGTGTAGGGTGAAATTCCGCTGAAGTAATTACCTCTGCATTACATAAAGACGACATTTATAATCCTGAACTGATGTACCTCATGCCTTTGACATTTCTGGTCATATGGCTATCATTACTGCCAAAACTTTAGGCTAATAAGACATTTCAAGTTCCGACATGCTTCAAGTTACCAGTTAAATCTTCCATATTTGCAGGCTTCACATCAACTATGTTGAAACTTTGGCTGCTGATTTCCAAGTTCCACAGATTAATCGTCAGATCATCAGCTGATATGAATGTCTCACCGTCGCTACAAAGAAAAGTGTCCGTCAGGCACCTAATGAGTATATAAATGAGGCACATGATCGAGTATTTGTATCCTAATAAGATTAATGCCACTATCTACACATGAATGGTGATGAATACAACAAGCAACCAGAAACGAACTCAACGACATATAAAGACACAGAATCATAGAAGTCATGTGAGCGAGCTTGACCTGTTGTTAGATATGGAATTGATGTGATAGTCATGATCTACACTTAGCCAAGGGGCTTGTTTCCTGACTGGTAATCTGGATAACGGCAACATTTCACATGCTAAAGCTTCGAGATTTATTGAGAAGCTGACAAAACCTAGAGGTAACATCACGCAGATTAGGTATTACTACCTTGGGTAAATGAAGGTAAGGAACTCCATTGGACACGAAGGCCATCTCATTGGATGAATCATCTGAGCTTGAACCATTAGACATACATGCACTCGAGTTGGTCAGAGTACCATTCCCCACAGGTTTTGAAGGGTCCAAGTTCCAGTCACATATTTTCTTGATCTTTTTCTCTTGGACCTATTATGCAAATGCAGCAAGAAAATACACAGTAAGCATCAATCATGATGGAATTACAACATGAGCTTGCTTCAGTATATATATATGAGAATGTAAAATGATCATTTATCTATCAGATTCTCAAGCATGTAGATTGTTCAACAAATTTATCAACGACGGGTAGGTTTAGAATTTAGATTGACATCACATCTAAAGCTCAGAGGATCAAAGAGTTGCAATAAAACAACCAACATCTAGGAAGATGGTGTGTCAATGGATAATGTGGAACGCGTGTAAAAGAGCAACCTTCCAAAACTTGATGGTTTTGTCATTGGTGGAGAGCAGAAACTGAGCACAATTAGCAGTTTGGCACCATCGAATCTTGTTGATCTTTTCTTCGATTTCCAAACTCTTGAGATAATCAAACTAGTCGGGAAGAAAAACAGAAGGAGAAGTGAGGGTCATGTTCAACTTTCAGTAAATGCAACGAGATAAGCAGCATGTATACCTCAGGTTCATGACTCTGAAACTCGGTCCGATAACGAAACTCAGGGTGAGTTCTGACTGGCTGATCAATTTTCTCTAAATCTCGTCTATTTCCATGAGCCTGCAACAAGAACACAGAGCAGAATAGCAGATATGTGTCAGTTAGGTTCACATAGAGATGCCAAACGAACGAAATACCTCACGAGTATCAGTTCTTTCAAACAAAACCACCCGCCCTCCCCTATCTCCAGTGGCAAGATGGTCTCCAGTCTTATCGAATTCAACAGCTGATATTATATCAACTGCCAAATCAACAAGAAACAACGAGTAAGAGAAAGCAATATGATTCGACAGGCCCACAAGATTTGCAAAAAAAAAAAAAAAAAAAAAAAAAACTACAACCTTTTGTTAATACAATAACGGCTGGAGCTCCCAAGTCGCGCTAGGTACTACTAGTATATAAGAAATGAAGAAACCTCACCTTTTTTTTTTTTTCTTTGCCTTCTTCCGACTCCCACTCCCACCTCCTAATAGTATGATTTTTCCCCCTTAATCGTTAGCTTTTTCATTTTCTCTGTCTTCTTTTAATTTTCTCGCAGGTTGTGGACTTTTTATTTCTGTCTTGTCCGACTACTGAATTATAAGTATATATTTATTTTAAACAAGGAGCTTCAAAAAAAATGATAAATAAC
>JAWWMW010068804.1:0-14717 GCA_035048345.1 Echeveria elegans | reverse complement strand
ATTGTATTTTTTATATTTTTAATTTCACCCCTAAAGCTTTTAAAGTTACAAAGGGTCTCTAATTGAAAAAATAAAAACATGAAGATGTTTAAGTGTGAAAACAAAACGGAGGGGTCTCATCTGAAAAAAGTGCTACAGATAGGAATCTTTTTCTGTAATTGCCCTTAAACAAAATCAGTATATTTTCATTTGATTTAGACTCTATGCACTACAAGCTAAAACAATGAATGCCGCAACAAGTAGCAACCATGATGGAATCAAGGTTGTTAAACTTTCGAGTTAAATCTACAATTTTATCAATTTTACGTATCTACATGTCCATTTCGAGTAAACTCTTAAGTAGAAACTTTTTCTGGTAAACTCTCGGATCTCACCGATTTTACTCGGTAAAATCGGTTTATATCGATAGAAACGTGAATTAGTTTACGATTTTACGAATTTACATTTCTACCACTTTAATTTTATTTTTTCAACTTTGGTCTCTAAAATTGTTAAAGTACAAAACATGAAAATTGCAAAAGTCCAAAATTACGTATCTACAATATTTTTTACGAGTTTCTATAAGCATCATCTAACTGGTAGATGAATAATGCCATGATTTTTTAATGTTATTGTATTTTATCATAAAAAATATAAGGAACTTAATTACGTGTAGATGAATTCACTTATTAATTTTATTTTTGAGCCTTTGTTTTGCCAATGAACTGCTGGTTCCACCTGTTAGTTTAGAAATTTCAATATCAAATGGTAAATCATTGATGCTCCAGAAGCTTTCTCGCTAGGTCATAACATGTAAAATTATGCTTATTATGTAGATCTTCATTAATAACTTGATGTGCTTTGAAATCCGTATATAGGGATGTGATTTAATTATTTCATAACTTAATGTGCTTTGAATTTAAAATTTTGATCCATTTCATTTTAATAAAATCATAAATGTCATATATATATATATTATAATATAATTTTATTGTGAGGTAAACTCTTATGATTCTACCATACGATTCTACGTGTCGATTCTACCTAGATAAACCGAGTCTCGGTAGAAACTCGAGTTTGACAGAGATATATGGTGAAAGAATCTATATATATAATAGATTACAATCCACCACCACACATATAGCGATGAGATTTTTTCATCGCTAAATCATGTATTTTCGTCGCTGAATCAATTATGAAATAAGACAAAATAGAAATAGTACAAAATAAGAATAATACAAAATACTCATTTAAAATTTTAAAAAATTTCAAAAAAAATATTTCAAAATCATTTTAAATTTAAAAATTAAAAATAACAAAAAAATCACTCATTTAAATTAATAATTCCTAATAAGATCATGACTGTATAGTCAAATAGATGTTTTAGATTTTGTCCATACCTTTAATTTTTTAAATTTAAATTTACACAAACTTCACGTGCTCAGACCACAAGCAGCTGTTTCCCACATTCCCGTCGGGACGACGGGACAGCCACTAGTGCTTTATATTTGGTGAGCTGGTGACTTTTCTCGGTGGCTGTCTATATCAGACTGATAAGCTATCTATTGTAGGTTGTGGAAGTCTCAACTTCCAAGACTGGCAAGCACGGTCACGCCAAGTGTCACTTTGTTGCCATTGATATTTTCAATGGAAAGAAGCTAGAGGATATTGTTCCATCGTCGCACAATTGTGATGTAAGTACCCTTTTGTAAGATATTTTTGCCTATTATGGTATCTAATACTGTAATTGTCTTTAGATGTAATTATGTATGTGTGTGTATGTTACGCAGGTTCCCCATGTCACTCGTACTGATTATCAGCTCATTGACATCTCTGAAGATGGATTTGTAAGTAACTTTTTGCTCGACCTAAATTCTCTGCAATTAGTCATTAGTGTTTGGTTTTCTAACCGTTGACCTGTTTCTGTTGTCAGGTCAGTCTTCTCACTGAGAATGGGAACACCAGGGATGACCTGAAGCTCCCAACTGACGATAGTCTGCTCACTCAGGTCATATATCATCTCCTTGTATACCATTGTTTGTGTGCTCTCCCTATAGCTATTTATATTGCTGACTGTTCTACCTGGTGGCAGATCAAGGAGGGATTTAATGATGGAAAGGACTTGGTTGTGACTGTCATGTCTTCCATGGGAGAGGACCAGATCTGTGCTCTCAAGGACATCGGCCCCAAGTAAATGATGTGCTGGGAGTTCTCGGGTAGCGATCCAAGAAGACCTGAGAAAAATAGCTATGGTTCTGTGTTGGATTTAAAAGAACGAGGACTACCTTATTTTGCCTTTGTATTCGTGTTTTATTTTATGCGGTTGATGTTGTCTTTACCCAGTGTAATGGAAGGAGCATATTTTTTCCTTTGTTATATTACCTGTTACTTATTATTGTCATGATGAACCATGACCTATTAAAGATATTGGGATGTTATCTTATTATTTAATACATTATTTAATACAAGTGCCAAATCAGTCGTCACGATAAATATTTTCAACGTTTCTCTTTATAATTTTATTCTTATAATTGAAATTTTTAAATGCTATATATTTTTAATTTTTTGAATATAATTTCATTATATTATTTTTAATTTTGTGACAAAAGTATGTGAGGAGTATTTTTGTCAAATGAAGTTTTGTTTTATTTTTGTTTTTATTTTATTTTATTATTCTATAGCGACGAAAATCAGTACTTTAGTGACAAAAAATTATCCGTTCGATAGATTTCCCCATCTATCTCTGCCATCTTCAGTTAGTTGTGTCGCTGTTAAATGGGATCATTCCACATCGTTGATGCAAACCAGTAGGGTAGTTTTTAAGATATCAATCACAGCGTGAAAGTTGTGTGAATAAACCATTGAGAAAATATCTCTCATTGGACCCCTCCGGCCTTTCATTGAATGTGTAACTGGGAAGCTGATATTCAATCCTCTCCTGGCTTGTCAAGGGTAGTAAAGTCAATTTGAAGTGTCAACGCTGCCGGTCAAGTGGGTTTGCCATGTCACACTCTACATTGACTTTGCCGCCCGAGACCCGCCATAACACGCCTCGGCAGGTCAGTCGTCTATACCTCTGAGCACTGAAGCAGTGCCTCATCACCAGAACAGAATGGCTACCTAGTATAAATCAAGCCCCCAAGTGATATAACTTTCAGCAACATTAAAAGCTTCCATCTCGCATTTATAGTCTATGTCAATGGGACTGACTTATCTCAGCGGTTTCGGATCGAGTCCTGGTCCGATGACCCTAGCGTCCTCCATGTTTTCAGACTCCGAACCCAACTTCAGCTTTGCTTCATTCACATCTCAGGTCATTGATTCCCCGCCGAATGTATTCACTCTCCCATCTGGAATCAGCCCATCCTGCTTCCTTGATTCCCCTTCGCTCTCGACTTCCGTTAAGGTCTATTACAGTTCTTATATTTTTCCCATTTTTGATTTTTCTTAGTTGCATTGCTGGTGCGTTCAAAGTTTCAATTTTTGTGATGGTTAAAATAGAGTTGTTGGTTTTTGGAGATGACAGAATCCAGCAGGGAACTCCATAGTTGCTTCTGCTTTGAAGCAGGCTGACAATGACAAACCCGGTGAGGATGGCTACAACTGGCGTAAATACGGCCAGAAACAAGTGAGGGAAAGAGAGCGAGGCTACTATAGATGCAGTGTTACCGATTGCACGGTGAAAAAGATTGTTGAATGGTCAGTTGATGGAGTTGTCGACAGCATTACCTACAAGGGGCAGCATAATCATAATCTACCTTATCATTCTAATAAGCGAGGTAGGGACATTGAGCCACCCCATGAGATGGAAACCCAAGAACGTGCAGGTTTCGCTACTGAAAGGTAGATCTTCTGATCACATACTATGCAATTTAATTAGTCTGCAAAAATGACATGCTATTAAATGTTTATGTAATGTATCTAACAGGCCTTCAAGTTCAAGGGAACCAAAGATCATCGTGCAAACGGAGAGCCCAGTGGATCTTTTGGATGACGGATTCAGATGGCGCAAGTATGGTCAAAAGGTCGTCAAGTGCAATCCTCATCCAAGGTAAGACTTAAGAGACAACATTGCGCTCGCGTTTTAAACATAAAAAATGGACCTAGTAGTACATAAACCTCACTTTGGACTTTGCAACGTATTTTGATCCATAGGAGCTACTACAGATGCACCACGCAGGGATGTAACGTCCGCAAACAGGTTGAAAGAGCTGCCACCGACCATAAGGCTGTCATCACAATATATGAAGGCAGGCACAACCATGAAGTCCCTTCCGTCAAAATTGTTTGAAATCAATAACTAAGCAAATACTACTCAAAAGTGTCACAGAAAATAAATCTTTTCTTCACAATAAGAGTCGTGCTACAAACATCGATGAACTTTTGCTATTTTACAACTGCGCTAGTTCGAAAAAGGATACTTTTTGACATCTAAGTTTTCATCACAATTCAGACGCGTATTTAGGGTACACTGAACAATTTTCATTTGAAGAAAGAGTTTATGCCGACATTGAAAGATTCGTCCACTTCCTCGATTGGGATATAATCGGCGTCGAATAGAATATGCTAAGCACTAATCAGATCCATTTTGCCATGTCAGCAAAAAAATAAATGATTTATATATTTTTTGTATTTTTAATCTGATTCCAAAGTTTTTAAAATTAAAATTTATGAATCAATTCCGTTAATTATGACGGACGAGTCTTAAAATGAAAACGTCGAAAATGTGAAGGTCTTTAAATATAAAAATAAAAGAAGAAATCTTTAAATATAAAAATAAAAGAAGAAGTATCATCTGAAAAAAAATGTTATAGATAAAAGTATTTTATTTTATTACATTTTCCCATCCAAATTATATATACAAAACTCCATTTTGTGGAATTACAAAGCAAAAGAAATTCGAAGCGCTCGAACTCCCCAAACGTTGACATTTTTAAGCCCCGATCCAAATTCAGAATCCATTTCGCTCGACCGACACAAGAGCGAGAGATGAGTGCGAGCGAAAGCAGTTCCGGCGGCGAGGGGACGCGTACGGAAGGCAAGCAGAAGGAGAAGGCGAGAGTTAGTAGAACGTCGGCGATTCTGTGGCACGCGCACCAGAACGACGCCGCTGCGGTGAAGAAGTTGTTGGAGGAGGATCCTTCGCTTGTTAAAGCTAGAGATTACGATAGTCGGACTCCGTTGCATGTCGCTTCGTTACATGGATGGATCGATGTTGTGAAGATTTTGCTTGATTTTGGTGCTGATGTCAACGCTCAGGATCGCTGGAAGAACACTGTGAGTTCTTGTTTTTGTTCTTCTAATAACTATATTTTGTGTGTGGAAATGTTTATAGAAAATTATGTAGTTTCTCTGATTGGTGCTTGGCTTTGTTGATCTGTGAAATTGTGGTTTTTAGCAATTAGATTCATTTGGATTCAGAGTTGTATTCTCAATGCTGATATAATTGGATTTTGTATTGGCAGCCCCTAGCTGATGCGGAAGGAGCTAAGAAAAGAGCTGTGATTGAGCTGTTGACGTCGCGTGGTGGAGTGACTTTTGTAAGTTTTCAGTTATTGTCCTAGTGACTGATCTTTGCAAGCTTTCTTGGTTTGCTCTGGAATATAATGCTGAGAGGAGATGTTTTTCTTATCCTGTTCTACATTCTTGTTCTTCTAAGTAACACTGTCGAGTTTGAGTTTTGCAGAATCTTATAGACCTGTACATACTTCATCTTGCAGGGTCAGAATGGAAGCCATTTTGAGCCGAAACCTGTTGCACCTCCTTTACCAAACAAATGTGACTGGGAAATTGACCCTTCTGAGCTTGACTTCTCAAATTCCAACATTATTGGCAAGGTTTGTTTTTTCTTTGTTACCTCTTGATCAGTGCTAAAGGTTACATTCTTATCCTGATTTTGCAAAATGCAATATAATACACTTATTTCCTTATAATGACCTGATCCATAAGGCATTTTCAACATAATATTAACATATAAATGATATTTAATTTGATACAAGAAAAAGTCAATCAAGGAATATATGATAAATAGTTGATGCCTACAACAACCTGTGTGGAAAGAAAAGTCATCACCTTGGATAGAAGTATCATTTGTATAAAAAGCATAATAAAATTAAGAGAACATATGTTAACATCAGTGAAATGATTTGGACTAGCTGTGTTAAGGCGCTTATTTGGTTTAGCGATGTGAATCATTGAATTTTCAAATTTGACAAGCACTGAAACTTTATAATATATTGTTCTTTTATCCGTTTTCATATACTAATTAAATCATTATATGCTCACGACTGTCAGTGGTTCAGCTGTGGTTCTCTCGCATACCATGTTTCTCTGGAACTACTTCTATACTGAGTTCTTTTATTCGATGGTTTCGTTCCTGTTATCAAGGGCTCTATCTAATGTTATTTCTTGAAGTGTTCTACTTATTTTTGAGAATATTTTTTCAGCAATGAGCTTATGTGGCTTGATTTTTCAGGGTTCCTTTGGCGAGATAATAAAAGCTTCTTGGCGTGCAACACCTGTTGCTGTCAAGCGCATTCTTCCATCCCTTTCGGATGACAGATTAGTGATGTATGACTTCTTGCAGTTTTCTCGGCTAAATTTAAAACATGTTGGCTTTTTGTTGTTGTTGTTGTTGTCTTTCAGCGTAAAAGTTATCTTTTACAACTCTATCACATGCAGATGGCTATTTTTTATATCTTGTTTATGGATATACTGTTTTACGTTTACCCAGTCAGGACTTCCGGCATGAGGTCAACTTGCTTGTTAAGCTTCGCCACCCGAATGTTGTTCAGTTCCTCGGAGCTGTCACAGAAAGGAAGCCACTGATGCTAATCACCGAGTATTTGCGAGGGGTTAGAATATCATATTGTAATTTAAGCATCTCATGGTGATATGGAAGAGGCAAATTTTAATCAACTGGGATATTCATTGTAGGGTGATCTCCATCAGTATTTAAAGGAAAAAGGTTCCCTTCCTCCTCTAACTGCCATCAACTTCGCATTGGACATTGCTAGGTACAAGAGCAACGATTCATGTTTATTTGAATACCGGTTCCATTGTAGGGTCACGTAGTGTTTGTTAATCGTAGTTTATCTTGACTGTTTCTACTGTAAGCATATGAACAGATATGCAAGAATTTATCTTATTCCTTGAAGGCTTGAACAATATTGCTTCTTTAATATGATTTACAATTGCCTTGTCTGTTAGGCGGTAAAAATTGAAGAATATTAAACTAGTGTTTGACTTAACTTGTCAAAGAATACTCTGATCTGTGTGATTTGATAAAAGATCATAGACCATGACTATACAGATTTCATCTACACTATCTTTCAATACGAGACTTCAGAATTATTTTGAATATGTAGAGTCTTGTCAATATTGGTTTGGTTCTTATTTTCATGACATCTTGGAGGCACAGACGCTATTTGGCACACTTCACTCCCATATATATACTTACTCATTACACTTATGGCAAATTTTCTAATATATAGATTATAGCATGCCTTCGTTTACTTGATTCTACGGTATGTGAGCTAATCAGTGAATCCTTTTTCATTTGTAGAGGTATAGCTTACCTTCATAACGAGCCAAATGTGGTGATTCATCGGGATTTAAAACCAAGGTGGGCTGGTTCAATAGGCTTCATAATTCCATAATCCATACCTAGAATGTAGTTCTTAGATAACATTATAGTCTGTCGTTGTGTCTTGATGCAACTAATTGCCCTCGTGTCTGAATTATGTATTATGTTACAATAATCATACAATAATCATGTTGTTTACAATATTGTTGTTTCACCTGTTCAGAATTGTTTAGTTCCTGCAGTGTTAGCTATAGCTTCGGTCATTTTTTATGACCAGAAGTTGCTTTTGTTTTTCATTGCTTTATTCTGTGTGTTTATATCATCAGGAATGTTCTCCTAGTCAACACAAATGCAGATCATCTGAAGGTCGGGGATTTTGGGCTTAGCAAACTAATCAAGGTCCAGAACTCGCATGATGTATATAAAATGACAGGAGAAACTGGAAGCTGTGAGTGCTTATTGGCATTCCATTTGAACAAAAAACTCTACTATCTTCAGAAAATATATACTCACTCATGTTACATCTACAGACAGATATATGGCCCCAGAAGTGTTCAAGCATAGAAAATATGATAAGAAGGTTGATGTCTTCTCATTCGCCATGATTCTTTATGAGGTAAATACTCAATTTTTTTATTATAGATATGATTTTCGGGAAGAAAAATTGCTGAAAACACTCTCCATTATTTTAGATGATTGAAGGAGACCCACCAATGTCAAACTACGAACCATATGAAGCAGCTAAATATGTAGCCGATGGACACAGGCCAGTATTTCGCTCCAAAGGATGGGTTGCGGGTCTCAAGGAGTAAGTCTAGCATTTGAACTTTATCAATTATAAAAATACTTTGCTAAACAGATAGGAATATTTGGGTTTTAATTCCATTTCGTTCCCGAGTAAACTTAAATGAGTGTTTTTATTTGACCAGTGAGGTGATATTTATTGTGGACTTCAGTAAGCAATATAAATGATAGTGAGATGTAGTAGTAACTAGTAAGATTATTGTTCAGTTTATTTTAACTCGTTCATCAAGTTATCACTTTATTGGAACCTCGGAGTCTTTAGTGTCACTGCGTTATTTTTAGACGCATCAGAATACTTCGATGTTGCTTGTGATGGCACAACTATCAATATTGCATTTTCTCTGTCTTTTTTAAGCTTCACGGTATTCCCTAACCAATATTGATTTCTGGACTGTGGATTGTAACATCGAATACTTTCTGTATGGTTCATCTTTGTTGCATTAAATATTCTCAGGTTAACAGAGCAATGCTGGGCTGCTGACATGAATCAACGACCTGCTTTCTTGGAAATTCTCAAGCGACTAGAGAAAATCAAGGAAGCAGTACCTGCAGATACTCACTGGTCCATTTTCGCCTCATAATTTCCCAGATGAAACCAGAAATATATAGACCCATCACATTGCATATATATACATGCAAATTAACAATATGCCGTCCAACCTTCCACAGACCATAATGTTTTGTGAATGTTTTATTGGCGCAGCGATTGTACTCAGGTTCTTGGTATAAGATGCTTAGGTCTCCTCCAACGATTTCCTGTAAGACGCCTAGGTTCATTTGTTTTTTATTTATTAAATATAATCTCCATCTCCATTAAAATTCATACCCATCAATTTCTTTTGTATATACAATATTTAGTGATGGAATCCTGTGTAGGTGTGAAGTATGAATGTGTGATAATCCTAACTTGTAATCTGGAACTAACACAACCCAGATTTCATTGGCGTTGTACTGGTGTTTCAGTTGAAATGCCCTTGTGCTGTTAACCTTTGGTGAATGTATCACACACAATTCATATGAGGGTGATTGCCTATCTGACTTATTACCTATTACCGCCATCCCTTGTTACATTATGTGCTCATACGTCATGTCTAAGTGTGTTCCTCTCTAATATTGTAATATTTGGTAATTAGTGGTGATTCCGTTGATACGACGGAAATTATTTCTCTGTCAAATTTTAATTTTTTAATTTTATTTAATTTAATTTTAATTTTAATTTTTAAATTTAGTTGGGATGGTTTAGTTAGGTGATAGGGATTTAGTTAGATATTGTTGATAAATGTATGATTGGTAAATGTATGAATTTAGTGAGATGTTGTTGGTAAATGTATGATTTGTTAGTTAGATATTTAGTTGGAATGATTAGTTGGGTGATATGGATTTAGTTAGATGTTGTTGGTAAATATATGAATTTAGTTAGATGTTGTTGATAAATGTATGGTTTGTTAGTTAGATATTCTTTTATATAGATAGATACATCATCCCATAAATTTACGTCTGCCATGAAATAGTTGCCGGATTTCGTTGGTGGTGAAAGCAATTTTTTTCTCTTGCGGGTGTTTAAATCCAAATGCATCGTATAATGGGTGTTTAAAACTAAGTTTTTCTATTTTTTATTTAAAGTCAACCAGTTGCAATAGCGGGACATCTTTACACGCACTAACGAAGTTGTACGGAGGTGTCGATAGCAAATTTTTTGTTGAACCTCGGGTGTTGAATTCAAAATATTCTTACTATAGGTATTTATATCCAAAGTGGATGTATAACGAGTATTCAAAACTAATTATCTCTATTGTTTAATTACAATGAGCGATATACATATAATAGAACTTTATGAACAAATTTAGATACAATTGAGTTGATATTAATATTGAAATCGTGTGATGAAAATTCTACTGAATTGAACTGATCTGTTATGAATATAACATAAATTTAATTTAAAATACCAATTTTAAGATCAAAAGAACACACCCTTAATCCAACATTGTCATTCTCGCTCCAACCCAATTTTTTTCTACTTATCTGATCTCGAAATGGAAATTAAGGAATAATAATAGCATAAATAATACAAAAAATACGTAGAGAATAAATTTAAAAAGAGAGTGTAATGCAGTATGTTCAAACTAGGTTTGCCTCGATGGACTTGGCCGGGTAGACCCTGACCTAGTGACCCAGCTCAATCCGGTCGGTGAAAAATTTCACTTTTTTTTTTGAGTCCGCTTCTAATCAAACCCGAGACATCCAAAACCTATCCAACATACCGATCAAGATGCTGACCTATACTACCTTGCTGGTTTATACCTAAAACTATAAAATATATTGCATAGGTTTTGAAATATAGAAAATTAGTTTTAAGCACCCGTTATACCATCAATTTGAATTTAAATATCCGTTGTAGAAATATTTAGTTTTAAACATCCGTACGAGATAAAAAGTTTTGCATTCACCACCAAACGAAATCCGGCAACTATTCTGGCTTTTTTAATCATAATAGTTATATGTATAATTAAAAAAAATCAAAAGAACTCCTTTTTTAAATAACACTAAAGCTCAAAAAATAAAACGTTAAGTAAAATTAGAAACTAAATATTTACAGTAGTTTTCTAAAAAATAATGTATTTTCCAAATATATTTCAAATTATCTAAAATAAACAAATTTTCGTAAATATATAAATGAATATACGATTTTGGAAGAATTAATCAAGTTAAAATATCTTATTTGTTTAATTTTTTTAAAAATGTTAGGAGGTTTTTAAAGTTTTTTTAATAATAATTATTATTTACATTAAATTAAAGTTGGCGGCATAGTTGCTGGAGTACGTAATGAGAGCAAAACTTTGTATATCTTTCGCGTTGTTTAAACGTAATGCTTGTATTACGGGTGGTTGAACCCAAATGAAATGTATAGCTGGTGGTCAAAAAGGTGGTGAAAGCAGAACTTGTTTCTGCGGATGTTAAATTCAAATGAGATGTATAACATATGTTTAAAATTAATTTTCTCTTTAAAATATATCTAACACAATGATTCACTTTGGACCCTAAATTTTATTTTAGTTTTTGATGATATTTTAATTTTATTATGAATTAAAATTTGTATATGGATTATGTATTTATGTGTTTATTTTATTGTAATATAAAAATATCAAAAGTACAATACAAACTATAAATATGTATAAACTACAAATATAAAAAACTACAAGTATCGACCCGGTTCAAACCACTAACCTCACCGAATCAATCACCAGGCCGAGTCTAATAACACGTATGTAATGGAAGTGATAAATAATAAGTACGAATTTTCATTTAAAGAAAAATTCAAAAAAAAAAAGGGACATCGAGAAATGAAATTTTATTCATCAAAAATGATAAAAAAATGAAGCTAAAAGAGCCTCCTAGTGTAAAATGGTATAATTAGCACAAAACAAGTTTTTTTATATAATGGAAAGCTATAACAAAAACATACAATGACCACAAAACAGTAGAATGCTGAATGCTACCTACTACTAAAGAAACAGATACACAACTTGAAAAAAATTCTAAAGATCTTCCATCTGCGTTCTAAAGCTCTTCAGAAGAGTCGATAACCAACTGAGCCTCTGATAGATCGGAGAAGCCTTGGTACAACATCCAATCTCTCCTAGCCCAGCCACATTCGCAAGAAAATCTGCTTCCACATTGCTATCTGAAGTATAATTCTGTTCAGGGCCATAGGCCCAAACTGAGATCAGTCCAATCAAGTCAGTTGAGGAAGCAGCTGATCTGTGAGGGAATGACGCAATTCCAACGAATCAACAGTGAGAGAAATGCTACATAAGCGCAGAGTTGTCTCGTCATCAGTCGTTGATGGAAAGATGATCTGACGGTAAGTGATGGGAGAATTTAAATAAGAACGAGAGGGAGAAAGCCGAGATTCCATGCTTCACTCTCTCGAAAACAGGTCTAACACTAATGCTTTGTAATAAGAGTAGAATACCTTGCCCCCTAGTGAATTTTTTGTTGATTCATGATCGGATCTGATCAGGAAGCTCATGTGCTGAGCTTTGTGTGTGTTTGAGAGCAAAGGTGCAGTGTACAACATGAGTAGAGAACTTCTAGGCCTGTACTGGTGTTTGTAACTCTGTATGTGACTTCCGCTGGACTGATAGTGCATTTTGAGGCTTGACGAGCTCACCGAGGATTACGATGATGCACCTCGAAAGAGATCCTGAGGAACCTCGTTATTTCGGTGTGTTCTTTCCATTCAACACTATTCTACATTATTCCTTGCGTAGTAAGTGATCTGAAATTGTTAGTATTAAGTTTCTGTCCTTACTTGCCTAGAAACTCAAGAATAGGATCAGTTCTAGTTCTTATATTATATGTTTAAGTTCTTGTCAGAAATAGAAACTATACTCTAGGTTATACTTTGAGTTCAACATTTATTTTATCTATGAAATCAAGAAACTAGACTAAATTAATATAGACTAGTGATTACAGTGATATCAGAGCCGAAAAATAGGACTATATAAAGTTTCTTATCAGATTAAACCTTTTGATTGAAATCTGATTGGTTAGGAGCATTATTTAGTCATTGATAGTGTTCAAGAAGCTGGTTTCACCCTGTGGCTTGTTGAGTTGAAGTTTTCTTGGACCAAATTTAGTATAAATAGTGTTTGAGTCAACTGGTTCCGCCATGTGGCTTGTTGAGCTGAAGTTGACTCAGTCCAAAGTGTAAAATAGTCTAAAAAAATACTCTTTGAATTTTATATACACTCATTTTGTATTTTTGTTGCAACTGTGTTGCGAGGAAATGGCTGGGAAAGTGGAGGTGTCGAAGTTTGATGGTGAAGTTGACTTTACCATATGGAAAATGAAGATGAGAGGGCTGCTCTCATATCATCAAGTCCTCATAACTTTGAAGGAGGGATTGTCTAAGTGGACTGAAGAACAACAAAAGCGCAAAGCGCAAATGAGGTCAGATGCTTACTTTCCAATTATATTAAGTCTTAGTGACAATGTGATTAGGAAAGTTAGTAAGACTAAGGAGCCACTAGAATTGTGGAATAAGTTAGAATCTCTTTATGGTAACATTTTAGCACCAAACCTTGCTTATCTTATGTCTAGCCTTTATGCCTTTAATTTAGACACTACTAAGACCAAAGAAGAAAATTTAGATGATTTTCTTAAGATTGTTGAGTTGCTTGATGGCACTGAACATGCTGTTGATGAAGTGAGTCAAGTTATGATCTTGATGAATGCCCTGTCTGATAGTTTCTTAGTTGTTAAGAATGCATTTCAGTATTCAGGGTCTATGCCTTCTCTTGAATTGTTTTTTACTGCTCTTAAGACTAGAGAAATGAAATTAAGAAATGTAAGAAGTCTGGTAGTTGTCTGTTTGTTAAGAAGATGGGCAAGAATAAGTTTAAGAAAGATAGTAAGGGTGATACAGCTACGCTAGATAAGAAACAGTGGTCTAGGGATGATTTAGATGAAAAATCAGGAAAAGAAACTGGAAAATGTTTCATTGTAAGAAACCTGGTCATTTAAAGAAAAATTGTTATAAATGGCTTTACAAGACCAATGATAAGTCTGAAAACAACCTAGTCGCTGTTTAAAATGTTGATGCGTGTGTGGTGCTTAATGTGACTGATAAGAAGATTTCTGATGAATGGGTATTAGATTCTGGTTGCTCTTATCATATGTGCCCACATGTTGATTGGTTTAATGAGTTAACAAGTAATAGTCAGGAGAGTGTGTATATGGGGGATGATAACGTCTGTTCAAGGGTAAGGGTAAAATAAATCTTAGGCTTAGTTCAGTGAAGGATATATCCCTGACTGAGGTCATATATATCCCAAACATAAAGAGAAACCTAATTTCTCTTGGTTCCTTAGATGATATGGGTTGTTCCAGCGTGATTAAAGATAGTAAATTGCATGTGTATAGGAATGGTAAACTGTTATTGTCTGGAACTAAGGTGAATGATTTGTATGTACTGAATGGTGGTTACTATAATAATATTAACCATGCTTTTCCTGCTTTTATAACTGAAAATGATGTTGTATTAAGATGACACCTGAGACTAGGACACATTAGTTCTCAGAGCATAGGAATATTGTACAAGCATGGTATAATTTCTGAGTTGCATGATAGTACATTACCATTTTGTGAAACTTGTGTTTTAGCTAAGAAACATAGACACATTTTTGGGATTGGTACACATACCTCTAAAGGCATTTTAGAGTATCTCCATGCTGACTTATGAGGGCCATAATCGTATGAGTCACATGGAGGGAATAACTATTTCTTGTCTATTGTTGATGATTTCTCTAGGATGATATGAACTTTTTTGTTAAAATCTAAGGATGAG